>PIJE02001148.1:0-110000 GCA_002895965.2 Coryphaenoides rupestris | reverse complement strand
AGAGTCAGCTGGTCCTCAGTAGAGTCAGGGGGTCCTCAGTAGAGTCAGGGGGTCCTGGTCTGGTGACGTCTGGTCTTCTGTCCCCCCAGCCGGTGGTCAGCTGTGTGGAGGAGAAGGACATCGATGACTCTCACATCAGGGTCGTGGTGAAGACCAGCGGCTGCGTACGTATTCCCTCAGATCACACACACACACACACACACACACACACACACACACACACACACACACACACACACACACACACACACACTCACACACAGGCATGGAAACCTGAGGACGAGGGAGAGGAGGGCGTTTCTCATTCACAGTCTTCAGTCCGGGTCACATGGTCACATGGTCACACGGTCACACGGCGCAGTTGGGGTGTGGGCGGGGCTTACACTCCCCTGGACACGAGTATTTGAAGTGAGGCGGAGCCACCGAAGATGGCACAATGTCATTGTGCCGATGACATCACCGTGATGACGTCACCGTGTGTTGCACAACCGGCTGCCCGGGGACCTGGAAACGGCCTCCATTTTGTGAAATTTGATTCAGTTTTTCTTTTTGATTCAATTTTTCTAAGATACCTTTTGAGAAATCCCACGTTACTCCTGGGGATAAAATAATTGGATTAAATGTCCAACCAAACTAAAACCTTTTTGAGCCATGTCCCCAACGAGAGATTTTATTTTGGCTTCATAAAAACACTGTAAATAATCAACCGTTATGAATGAAAGTCACGCGTGGACATGAGTGAACGCTGACCTCCGACCCCGCATGCGACCCACAGGAGGAAACCAAAGACCTTCTGGAGTCGCTGCCGGCAGCCTGGTGTGCGGAGGAGGTCTGTCGCCTCCTCGTCTCCCAGGACGGCAACAAGATGCTGGTGTCCAGCCATGATGGTGGGTCCACACACACACACACACACATAGACACACACACACACACACACACACACGGGCACACACGCACACACACACACACACACACACACACACACACAGACACACACTTGCTTCTTTACATGTGTGTGTCCCCCACAGCTACCAGTAATGTTGCAGCTGCTCTTCAGAATAAAGACATCATAGAGAAGGTAGGTAGGCTCCACCCACACCCCTGGGCTCCACCCACACCCCTCAGCTCCACCCACAGTCACTTCAAAACCTACAATGCTTTATGTACAGTCACCAGATATACGTTTCCATCTGCAAAACTTTCTCCCTCCAATCGTGTGTGTGTGTGTGTTTGTGTGTGTGTGTGTGTGTGTGTGTTCGCGTGTGTGTGTGTGTGTTCGTGTGTGTGTGTGTGCGTTCGCGTGTGTGTGTGTGTGTGTGTGTGTGTGTGTGTGTGTGTGTGTAGCTGGGCGTGTCAGACGTGCAGTCATCCTCGCCCTCGTCCGGGACCTCGGTGTTCGTGGGGGTGCTGCTCACCGGCCTCTTGCTGGCCACTGGGCTCATCGGAGGCTACTGCCTGAAGAACCGACGCACCGGCGGGGACAAGGGCGTCCGGCTGGTACGTCCCCCCCCCCCCCCCCCCCCCCCGCCCGGCGGTGGTCATCTTGATGAAGATTTCCGTTTCGTGCTCTTTGGCGACACCTACAGCGAAAAGTGCCAATTGCATCCATGGGACCGTTTTTAAATCTTAGCGCGGGAAAGGCGACTCGCCACCCGGTTCGTAATGTCCAAAAAATACTGCAAATGCAATCAAAAGGGCTTCCATCAGTGGACCGTAGGCTCAGTCACCGTTGTGTTCACTTGTTCGCCGATGGATAGTGACTTAATAGTGAGGAAAATTATCGAGATTATTACTTCAAAAGGGAGCTCCGGATTCACCCGGGCTTCCCTCCAGTATCAGAACGGGACGGGACGGGAACTACTTTCTTCAGGGGAGGAACCGCTGCCAGCCGTTTGTTTTATTGAGGGTGGGAGTGAGTCGGCCGGGTATCAGAGTGTCCTGGGGGTGTGTTCTCCAATCCCTCCGCCCTCGCTGTGTTTTACTGCTGCGCCGCCTCGCTCCCCACCCAGCCAAACACAGCTGGCTACAGCATAACATCATGGAGACCGCAGAGCAGTGTGTGTGTGTGTGTGTGTGTGTGTGTGTGTCTCTGCTAATAGTTAATAGTTTTTACTTTCTTTTCTTTATTTTTGTTTGCCGAGAGGCTGATTAACTGCAGACCATAGATTGTATGGGTTGGGGTGAAGTGGTTAAGTGGTGAGGGTTAAGAGGTTAAGGTCGTCTCACAAATCAGATTAGGATCTAAAGCTCAAAACGGGGTGTGTCACTTTATTTGGCTTCATATTTGTTTCGACCAATCATGTTGCTGGAGGCAGGGTCTGTGCGCATGTGATTGGCCAACACAAATTCAGCCAGCAGCAGTAAACTGTAAAGGCTTTCAGAACAACACGGTGTAGACGGGCCAGCTGCAGATACACTGCTGGATCAGAGGTTCTGCTGTAACACAGTAGGACTGATCAGAGGTTCTGCTGTAACACAGTAGGACTGATCAGAGGTTCTGTTGTAACACAGTAGGACTGATCAGAGGTTCTGTTGTAACACAGTAGGACTGATCAGAGGTTCTGTTGTAACACAGTAGGACTGATCAGAGGTTCTGCTGTAACACAGTAGGACTGATCAGAGGTTCTGCTGTAACACAGTAGGACTGATCAGAGGTTCTGCTGTAACACAGTAGGACTGATCAGGAGGTTTTCCAGTAGGACTGATCAGTTCTGGCTGTAACACAGTAGGACTGATCAGAGGTTCTGCCTGTAACAAAGTAGGACTGATCAGAGGTTTCTGCTGTAACACAGTAGGACTGATCAGAGTTCTGTTGTAACACAGTAGGGACCGATCAGAGTTCTGCTGTAACACAGTAGGACGATCAGAGGTTCTGTGTAACACAGTAGGACCGATCAGAGGTTCTGTTGTAACACAGTAGGACGCGATCAGAGGTTCTGCTGGTAACACAGTAGGACCGATCAGAGGTTCTGCTGTAACACAGTAGGACTGATCAGAGGTTCTGTTGTAACACAGTAGGACTGATCAGAGGTTCTGCTGTAACACAGTAGGACTGATCAGAGGTTCTGCTGTAAACACAGTAGACCGATCAGAGGTTCTGCTTGTAACACAGTAGGACCGATCAGAGTTCTGTTGTAAACACAGTAGGACTGATCAGAGGTTCTGCTGTAACACAGTAGGACTGATCAGAGGTTCTGTTGTAACACAGTAGGACTGATCAGAGGTTCTGTTGTAACACAGTAGGACTGATCAGAGGTTCTGCTGTAACACAGTAGGACTACTGGATCAGAAGTTCTGCAGCAGCACAGTAGAAGCGTGAAGTGTATTTTCCAGCCTTCTGACCCGTGTGTGTAACTGTGTGTGTAACTGTGTGTGTAACTCCGTGTGTGTAACTGTGTGTGTAACTGTGTGTGTAACTGTGTGTGTAACTCCGTGTGTGTAACTGTGTGTGTAACTGTGTGTGTAACTCCGTGTGTGTAACTGTGTGTGTAACTCTGTGTGTGTAACTGTGTGTGTAACTGTGTGTGTAACTGTGTGTGTAACTCTGTGTGTAACTCCGTGTGTGTAACTGTGTGTGTAACTCTGTGTGTGTAACTGTGTGTGTAACTCCGTGTGTGTAACTGTGTGTGTAACTGTGTGTGTAACTGTGTGTGTAACTCCGTGTGTGTAACTGTGTGCAGGCGGAGGAGGCGTACCCCGTGGAAGGAGAGGTCCAGGGTAACACGCTGGTCTCTGTGGCTCCTCTCAACCCGCCTCCCGAGACCCAGGAGCCCGCGGAGACCACCGAGCTCCCGGAGCCCGACAAGGAGCCCGCGGAGATCACCGCGGACGTCCCGGAGAAGCCCGGCGCCAACGGAGAGGCCCCCGAGGAGGTGAAGACCGACCCCCCCGCCGCGCCGCCCACCAACGGCCACTCCACCGCCGCCAAGACCGCGGACACGGAGCTGTAACTCATCATCACCCGCACCCCCCAGCCCACCACCACCACCCACAAACACACACACACACACACATATAGAAGCACATATACACACACACACATGTAAAACTCCACCACCACCACCACCACCACCTCCTCCTCTTCTCGTCCACACTCTCCGAGACCCCAGACCCCGACGTCTCTCCCCTGGAGAACCCAGCTAGGAGAAGAGTGGACATGCTACACTTGAACCCTCCCTCCCCACTCTCGTACAACCAGCGCCCCCTGATGGCTGATGCTGAGCCAGAGAGGAGTGGCGTTGACCGCGACCTCGCCTCGACCCCCCCAACCCAACCCCCCCCTCCCCGCCTCCTCCTCGCCGTCGGGGGAGGGTGGGACGGGGGGGGGGGGCGTCGACCATGGAGCGGCTGGGCGTGTCTTATGTTTTACGAGGATTATGATGAATTGATGACATCGGGAGTCCCGGGAGGAGGAGAGGCGGTGTGTCTCTCGTCTCTCTCTGTGTGTCCACACCCGACGCCAGCCGTCCCTCGACACTCCGTCAGCCTCAACGACTCCTCGCTGGCCCCGCCTCCCATCCGTCATCACGCAAGCACAAGAACATGTGTGTGTGTGTGTGTGTACGCAAATCAGTACAGTGGTGCATTCCAAATGAATGTGTGTGAGTGCGGCGTGTGTGTGTGTGTCTGTGTGAGTGCGCGTGTGTGTGTGTGTGTGAATGTGTTCCATCTTTACTGTGCATGGTGTGGTATGTCTGTGTCCATATTGTCGTCTCCATCCACCCTCCTGTTGTGTGTCTCGTGTGTTCTCATGCGTCTCATGTGTCTCATGTGTCTCGGTGTCCCGTGCGGACGAACACAATCAGCTGACAAAGTGATGGTAAAGAGCCGCTGGTGACTCAATCCCACCGCGCGATGAAGACGGTGAACACACCCCCCCACCCTCCCAGACGCTCTCTACCCTTCATCACTGCATCAAGACCTGCCGGGGCCTCCGAGGTCAGTCTGGATGACAGACAGGCGGTCCACAAGCCTTCTGTCTGTCTGTGGCCCCTCAAGCCTGGAGACTGGAGAGTCAGGGCCCGCCGCAGACCCCCAGGGCCCACCGCAGACCCCCAGGGCCCGCCGCAGACCCCCAGGGCCCGCCGCAGACCCCCAGGGCCCACCGCAGACCCCCAGGGCCCGCCGCAGACCCCCAGGGCCTGCCACAGACTGGGAGAAGCGGCCATATTGTTGTGTCACTGCTGCCGAGTATTTTGTCAGTATTATAGTTTTTTTTCGATACCTACTCTCTCTTTGTAACAGCGGTTTTCTACACGCCAGAACAGTGTTGTACAATATGACGCTTTTACTGGTTGGGTTGTTTTCTTAATCTTGTGTACTCACGTGTTGTTTTGTGCCAAATAATTATATTTGATTGCTTTTTAAAGAAAACTAGAGAAAAGAGGAACATTTTGAATAACTTGTTTGTTTGGCACCTTCATAATGTTAGCCCTGTGACGTAACAAAAACATGTTCATGGAAAAAGAGATCATTACAAATTTAATAAAATCTTTTTTCCATTTTCCCAAATAAACAAGTCTCTGTTTTGTCCGTCTGATGAAATAAAGACTAGTTTTTAGTTTTTATCACTTCTTCACAGCGATTAATGAGCTCAAACCAAAGCTTCTATTGCAAATAGTTTGAGAAGATATTTGATACAGATATTAAGAAAACGTAAGATTTAGATGTTCACAAAGCATCATTATTAACATGATAATATAAAGTGGGTCATATCAAAGAGGCGTGGCCTATTATCTTATCTTATGTCACAAATGCTCATATCAATCATGAAGCCGTCGTAAAATCCTACAAAGCAGTACTACAGACACTATGTACTTCACTGCAGTGTCTTAATTAGTGTTAATGAATTGTCTTAATTGTCTTAACAGGGTTAAAATCTGAAAATTGGTGTCCATTTAAACGATTTAAACGTGGCCATCGATTTCCTGGATCAGTTGTCAGTGTAGTACCTGGTAGATCACCCACGCAGCAAGATAAACGACAAGAAACACAACAAGAAACACGGCAACAAACACAACATATCACATGTGTTGTTCCCAGTCATGCTCATAAGTCCACAGCCGACCCTGCAGATTGCAACACACACACACACGCACACGCACATACACACACACACGCACGCACACGCACATGCACACACACACACACACGCACACACACGCACATGCACACACACACACATGCTCTCACACACCAGGAATGTACAGCCTCTGCAGGCCATAAGGTCACGCAGCCGGTCTGCATCGGCTGTAGTAATGACATCACTTCACGCGTATCCGTCTTGTTTGGGCGGAGGCAGAGGAAAAACATCTCCAGCTGCCTGATTGAGCGTTCCCTGTCACTGCGTGACGCAGCCGGAGGTCGCGAGGGGAGACCGGTCTCTCCATGCGGCTCTCCTAGTCCTAGTCCGAGTCCGAGTCCGAGTCTGAGTCTGTCACGGTGGGCCTCTGTGTGCTGGTGTACCTTCTGATGGATCTAACAGTCAGACGACAGGAGACTCTCCCCCACCTCCCCCAACCACAACCACAACCTCTCTCTCTCTGTCTCTCTGTCTGTCTCTCTCTCTCTGTCTCTCTCTCTCTCTACATCTCTCTGTCTCTCTACGTCTCAATTCAATTCAATTCAATTCAATTTTATTTGTATAGCCCTTAATCACAAGACAGTCTCAAAGGGCTTTACAGGCCAGATTGTTATGGGCCAAATGTGATTCATGACACCCCCCTAGCCCCGCCCCCCTAAGGGCAAGAAACGACTCCCTTAATTAACAAGGAAGAAATCTCGAGGAGGAACCTCAGAGTGGGGGATCCCTCCTTCCAGAGATGGTTCAGAGTGCAATGGGTGTCATACGGGCATTTAAAAACAGGGGTAACAAAGCATGACAAAATGCAAATGACAGAGTGCAAATAACAAAGTACAAAGAGTAAATGAAATAGTAATAATGTGATGGGGTGATGGGGTGCTGGCTGGAGAGCAAGCTGGTAGCCGGCAGGTGAGGTGGCCAGGTATCCAGTCACGATCACAGCAGCACCCTAGATAATGGAGACAACATGAAGGTTAGATGGAGCACAGTAAGCAGGAAACATACAAGTATCCTCAGACCTAGTACCCATCGGCAGCTAGGGTAGGCTAGTGCTAACGGTGTTGATTTAGCTGTAAATTAGAGCTGAGGGGCACTCCTAGCAGCCAAAGGCGAGGGTAAATAGGTGGGTTTTTAGTCTCGCCTTAAATATATCAGCAGAGTCTCTCTGTCTCTCTCTCTCTACGTCTCTCTGTCTCTCTCTCTCTACGTCTCTCTATGTCTCTCTCTCTACGTCTCTCTCTACATCTCTGTCTCTCTCTCTCTACGTCTCTCTGTCTCTCTCTCTCTACGTCGCTCTATGTCTCTCTCTCTACATCTCTGTCTCTCTCTCTCTCTCTCTCTCTACGTCTCTCTATGTCTCTCTCTCCACATCTATGTCTGTCTCTCTCTCTCTCTCTACGTCTCTCTCTCTCTCTCTACGTCTGTCTCTCTCTCTCTCCAGTGGGAGCAGAACCTTTGCTGACACCATGTTGCACATCTCACACGGTGCAGATGTTGGAGGGTGTGTGTGTGTGTGAGAGAGAGAGTGTGTGTGTGTGTGTGTGTGTGTGTGCGTTTGTGTGTGTGTGCGTGTGTGTGTGTGTGTGCGTTTGTGTGTGTGTGTGTTCGTGTGTGTTCGTGTGTGTGTGCGTGTGTTTTAAAAGTGTTTTTATTTTAGAAGCAATCAATTATCTTGAGTTGAATATAATTCTTTTGATATTTTTTGGAATCTTTTACATCATTTTTTCCTGACTGAAAACCAAACAGTAAATGATGAATAAATACATGAAATAAAAACTCAAACAGAGCAAAAAAGCGCGTCGCCTTTTAAAGCCTCGCGGAGCTAGGAGCTGGGATCCTCCGAATAAGCGTTACTGGCGCGGCGGAGAGGGCGGGACTTCCGGGATATCCGTTTCCGTGACACGCTTCGGATACACCCCGTGGACCGGAAATGGCGCGACGGGTAGACCGGGATAACGGTCCCGCGCTGGGTCGAGGCTCAACAACCTCGCCGAACGCGACAGCGCGGCGACATCTCAGCCAATCAGGACGCGGGGGTGTGTGCGAGGGGGCGGGGCTCCGAGCAGTCCTGCCGCCGCCGCTGCGAAAATAAAAATAAAAATAAAAATAATAAATATAAAAATAAAAGGACGATCCGCAGGTAAGAGACTCTCACCTGCTCTGAGCCTGGAGGGTTTAGATGTAGTATAGTAATTAATAGTATAAAAATGTACTTTATGATGAGAACCACGGGGATCTCTGCACTAGATAGTAGTATTATTATTATGTTATTATTATTATTATTATTATTATTACATTTTTGTATAATTGATATACGCTTATATATGTTTTTATATATTTCCATCATAAACATGCAGGATGAATTGTTTGGAGCGATGTGCGTCATAAGAGGAAGGAAGGTGTTGCGCATTATCTATTGACCTGCATTATCTATTGACCTGCATTATCTATTGACCTGCATTATATCTATTGACCTGCATTATCCTATCTACCTGCATTACCTGTATTGACCTGCATTATCTTTATTGACCTGCATTATCTATCTACCTGCATTATCTCTATTGACCTGCATGATGATCTATCTACCTGCATTATCTCTATTGACCTGCATGATGATCTATCTCCCTGCATTATCTTTATTGACCGGCATGATGATCTATCTCCCTGCATTATCGATCCACCTGCATTATCTCTATTGACTTGCATGATGATCTATCTACCCCCCCAAAGAATCGCCACCTTATCGTGGTGGGGGGGTTTGGGCGCCCCCGTGACCCTGGGAGCTGTGTTGTCCGGGGCATTAGCCCCTGGTAGGGTCTCCCAAGGCAAAGTGGTCTCAGGGGAGGGGCCAGACTAAGAGCGATTCAAAGACCCCATGAAAAGACTCCCGGAAAGAACAGTCACCTCGCCCGGACAAGGGAAACCGGGGCACCCTTCTGGAGCCAGACCTGGGAGGGGAGCTCGTCGGCGAGCGTCCGGTGGCCGGGCCTGGATCCACGGGGCCCGGCCGGGCCAAGCCCGAAAAGACGACGTGGAGTCACCTCCCTGTGGGCTCACCACCTGCAGGGAGAGTCATTGGGGTCGGGTGCGTTGTATACCGGGCGGGAGGCAAAAGCGGGGTCCTGGGCGTGCGGATCCCCGTCGTCGCCGACTGGTTCTAGGGACATGGAACGTCACCTCACTGGCGGGGAAGGAGCCTGAGCTGGTGCGGGAGGTGGAGCGGTATAACTAGATATGGTTGGGCTCACCTCCAGGCACAGCACCGGGTCTGGAACCAAACTCCTGGAGAGGGGCTGGACCCTCTACTTCTCCGGAGTTGCCCAGGGTGTGAGGCGCCAGGCGGGTGTGGGGATACTCACAAGTCCCCGGCTGAGCGCTGATGTGTTGGAGTTCTCTCCGGTGAACGAGAGGGTCGCCTCCATGCGACTGCAAGTCGCTGGGGGGAAGGCGCTGACTGTTGTGTGTGCCTACGCACCAAACAGCAGTTCAGAGTATCCGGCCTTCTTGGAGTCCTTGGGTGACATCCTGGAAAGGGTTCCATCCGGGGACCCCATAGTTCTACTGGGGGACTTCAACGCACACGTGGGCAATGATGGAGAAACCTGGAGGGGAGTGATTGGGATGAACGGCCTGCCCGATCTGAACCAGAGTGGTGTTTTGTTATTGGACTTCTGTGCTAGTCATGGACTGGCCATAACAAACACCATGTTCGAACATAAGGTGGTCCACAAGTGTACCTGGTACCGGACCACCTTAGGCCAAAGGTCGCTGATCGACTTTGTAATCGTATCAGCAGATCTGCGGCCGCATGTTTTGGACACTCGGGTGAAGAGAGGAGCAGAGCTGTCAACTGATCACCACCTGGTGGTGAGTTGGATCAGATGGCACGGGAGGCTGCCAGACAGACCTGGTAAACCCAAACGTGTAGTGAGGTTGAACTGGGAACGTCTGGTGGAAGCCCCTGTCCGTAGGGTCTTTAACTCCCACCTCCGGCAGAACTTCTCGTGCATCCCGGGGGAGGTTGGGGACATGGAACCTGAGTGGGCCATGTTCAGAGCCTCCATTGTAGAGGCTGCAGCTCGGAGCTGTGGTCAAAAGGCTGTCCGGTGCCTGTCGTGGCGGCAACCCAAGAACCCGTTGGTGGACACCAGCGGTGAAGGAAGCCGTCAGGCTGAAGAAGGAGGCCTTTCGGGCCTGGTTGGCCCAGGGGTCTCCTGAAACAGCAGACAGGTACTGGGAGGCCAAAAGGACCGCAGCTTCAGCGGTTGCTGAAGCAAAAACCCAGGTGTGGGAGGAGTTCGGGGAGGCCATGGAGCAGGACTTTCGGCTGGCCTCAAGGAGGTTCTGGCAAACTGTCCGGCGACTCAGGAAGGGAAAGCAGGGCTTGGCTCAGGCTGTGCTCAGTCGGGGAGGAGAACTGCTGACCCAGACTGAGGATATTGTCGGGCGGTGGAAAGAACACTTTGAGGAGCTCCTGAACCCGACCAGTACGTCCTCTGTGGAAGAGGCAGAGTCTGAAGACTCGGGGGAAGTCTCACCCATATCCTTGGTAGAGGTCACTGAAGTAGTCAAAAAGCTCTTCAGTGGCAAGGCGCCAGGTGTGGATGAGATTCGCCCTGAGATGCTGAAGGCTCTGGACATTGTTGGGCTGTCGTGGCTGACACACCTAGTCAATGTAGTGTGGAGGTCGGGGACAGTACCTGTGGAATGGCAGACCGGGGTGGTGGTCCCCATTTTCAAAAAAGGGGACCGGAGGGTGTGCTCCAACTATCGGGGTATCACACTGCTCAGCCTCCCCGGGAAAGTTTATTCCAGGGTGCTGGAGAGGAGGCTCCGGCCAATTGTCGAACCTCAGCTCCAGGAGGAACAATGCGGATTCCGTCCTGGCCGTGGAACAGTGGACCAGCTCTTTACCCTCGCAGGGTTGTTGGGGGGCGCATGGGAGTTTGCCCATCCAGTCTACATGTGCTTTGTGGACTTGGAGAATGACCGTGTCCCCCGGGGAATCCTGTGGGGGGTACTACGGGAGTATGGGGTACCGGGGCCGTTGGTACGTGCCATTCGGTCCCTGTACGAACAAAGTGCGAGCTGCGTCCGTATTCTCGGCACAAAGTCAAGCATGTTCTCAGTGGGTGTCGGACTCCGCCAAGGTTGCCCCTTGTCACCGGTTCTGTTCATGATCTTCATGGACAGAATCTCAAGGCGCAGCCGAGGTGAGGAGAGTGTCCGGTTTGGGGACCTCAGAATTGCATCTCTGCTCTTTGCAGATGATGTGGTTCTGTTGGCTACATCAGACCGTGACCCCCAGCATGCACTGGGGCGGTTTGCAGCCGAGCGTGAAGCGGTCGGGATGAGAGTCAGCACCTCCAAGTCTGAGGCCATGGTTCTCTGCCGGAAAACGGTGGAGTGTTCCCTCCGGGTTGGGAGTGAGTTGCTGCCTCAAGCGAAGGAGTTCAAGTATCTCGGGGTCTTGTTCACGAGTGAGGGCAAAATGGAGCGGGAGATGGACAGACGGATCGGTGCAGCGTCTGCAGTGATGCGGGCGCTGTACCGGTCCGTTGTGGTGAAGAGGGAGCTGAGCCGGAAGGCGAAGCTTTCGATTTACTGGTCCATCTACGTTCCAACCCTCACCTATGGTCACGAGCTTTGGGTAGTGACCGAAAGAATGAGATCGCGGATACAAGCGGCCGAAATGAGTTTCCTCCGCAGGGTGGCTGGGCTCAGCCTTAGAGATAGGGTGAGGAGCTCAGACATCCGGAGGGAGCTCGGAGTAGAGCCGCTGCTCCTCCGCATCGAAAGGAGTCAGCTGAGGAGGTTCGGGCATCTGATTAGGATGCCCCCCGGGCGCCTCCCTTTGGAGGTTTTCCGGGCACGTCCAACTGGGAGGAGACCCCGGGGCAGACCCAGAACCTGCTGGAGGGATTATATATGTCGTCTGGCCTGGGAACGCCTCGGGATCCCCCAGGAGGAACTAGAGAGTGTGGCTGGGGAGAAGGAAGCCTGGGGGGCCCTGCTTAGCCGGCTGCCACCGCGACCCGACCCCGGATAAGCGGATGAAAATGGATGGATGGATGGATGATCTATCTACCTGCATTATCTTTATTGACCTGCATGATGATCTATCTACCTGCATGATTTGTCTACCTGTATGATGGTCTATCTACCTGCATTATCTGTTTACCTACATTATCTCTACTGACCTGCATGGTCTCTATTGACCTGCATTATCTATTTGCCTGCATTACCTCTATTGACCTGCGTTATCTATTGACCTGCATTATCCATTGACCTGCATGGTCTCTATTGACCTGCATTATCTATTGACCTGCATGGTCTCTATTGACCTGCATGGTCTCTATTGACCTGCATTATCTATTTGCCTGCATGGTCTCTATTGACCTGCATGATCTATTTACCTGCATTACCTCTATTGACCTGCATGGTCTCTATTGACCTGCATTACCTCTGTTGACCTGCATGGTCTCTATTGACCTGCATTACCTCTATTGACCTGCATTACCTCTGTTGACCTGCATGGTCTCTATTGATCATGTGATCCATCCAGAGGTTTCTCTGAGATACTTCTGCCCTCCTCAGCAGTACTCATACTGAACTCACGGTGGCGCCAGTTTTCCTGTTTTGACGTTTGTGTCGTGAGGATTGTTATGATTTGCTGGGTCTCACACATATGTTAAAAACTTCAAACCAGTGGATTGTGCGTCTGCACGCGTGTTTATGTACAACTTAACACTTCGGTGAAACGTGAAATAACAAAGTAATCTGTCGTATATACTGCACACAGTTTATCACGTCTTCAGTAAACGAGTGGAAGTGTTTCATGAAATGACGTGTCAGGAAATGAAATGAAAATTTGCCGTTTCGGAGGTGAAACTTTCCACAGGATGTGGAAAGGCAGAGCCGCGTCATGACAAGAGGCTAAATTTAACTTAACCGTCTATCTTGTCTCCTATCTCAGCTCGATCGATTCACGCAAGCTTCTGCATTCTGAGGTTGGGGGGGCGAGGCAGGCGTGCAGACTCCGCCTCTCTGCGGACGGGAAGGCGCAGAAACAGACTTAAGGTGTGTCTCTCTTACGGTTGACAAGATCAGCGGAAACACCGTTCTGTTGTGTTCTTATCGCAAACACAACGTTAAGACTTGTAAAGTTCGCTCCTGTCACCTCATAGAGAGTCCTCAGAGTAGGCCTCAACCATTTAGTGATCGGGGGCGCAGGCCGAGGGCACACTGTTCTCTGTGTGTGTGTGTGTGTGTGTGTGTCTGAGCGAACAGGAAGTACAAACATGGTCTGTTCCTGGTCACCGGCTACAACCCGTCAGGCTCTCCTGTCTCTGTTTTAAAGACAAAAACGGCGAACTGCGGTC
Source organism: Coryphaenoides rupestris (assembly GCA_002895965.2). Lineage (NCBI taxonomy): Eukaryota > Metazoa > Chordata > Actinopteri > Gadiformes > Macrouridae > Coryphaenoides > Coryphaenoides rupestris. The sequence goes on along the minus strand of PIJE02001148.1, from coordinate 96,536 downwards.
GGCGGTGTGCCTTTAAAACGGGAGGACGGTCAGGTGATCGCAGCGCCGCAGACAGCTGGGAGAGAGTCACAGAGAGAGAGAGAGAGAGAGAGTCGCAGACAGAGGAACTGTGGTGTGTGTGTGTGTGTGTGTGTGTGTGTGTGTCTCTCTGGAGCCGTCAAGGAGAGAGAGAGAGAGACAGAGAGAGACAGAGAGAAACTGTGGTGTGTGTGTCTCTCTCTCTGGAGACGTCAAGGAGAGAGAGAGAGAGAGAGAGAGAGAGAGAAACTGTGGTGTGTGTGTGTCTCTCTCTCTGGAGCCGTCAAGGAGAGAGAGATGAGAGAGAAGAGAGAGAAACTGAGAAACTGGTGTGTGTGTGTGTCTCTCTGGAGCCGTCAAGGAGAGAGAGGCAGTGGGGAGAGAGAGGGGGGGGGGAGAGGGGGAGAGAGAGAGAGAGACCCAATTAGAAGCAGAGCGTGGGGGTAAACGGGGACACGACTGAGCGTCACACAGCAGCGGCGGTGGCGGCGGCGGTGGCGGCGGCGGGTCGTGTCCACCTCCAGCTCTGCACGCGCCACTCAGTGCGGCCGTGTGGCCCGAGTGGATCAGTCCTGCGGTCGGTCCTGTTTGTGTCGTCGGCACAAAGCACAGAGAATTAAACGCTGCGTCACACCGGGAAATAGGGTGGCAATGCACACGCACACCCAACTGTGTGTGTGTGTGCGTGTGTGTGTGTGTGTGTGTGAGTGTGTGTGTGTGTCTGTAGTACGAGTATCGGTTTGGAGCCGCGTTCTCAGAAGTGCAACAAGATGAAAATAGAGCAGGGCTGTCTTTCAAAGGAGGGGGAGACAGAGAGAGAGAGAGAGAGATATGGACGGGCGGGCGGGGTGGAGAGACAGCGAGGGAAAGAGAGCAGGTCAGAGAGAGAGAGAGAGATTCTGGATTAGTTGCTACGTCACTTTTTCACATCGAGGTGGGTGGTGGTGGGGGGGGGCAGAAGCTAACATTTCAGGAGCTCGGAGTCACCGGGTTCCTCCTCCACACCTGGCGGTGGACGCTTCCTCAGACAGCCTCGTCTTCCTCCTCCTCCTCCTCCTGTTTGGTAGTTTTGCTCTCTTTGCCCGTCGCTATTGTGTGTGTGTGTGTGTGTGTGTGTGTGGACTCAGGAGGTCCAACATGGATGCAGCAGCATTGTGTGTGTGTGTGTGAGGGGGGGTGTCTGCTCTCCAGGACGGGCAGCACGGGGGGGGGGGAACGTTCTGGAAGCTTCTGGTTGTCGAGACGAAGCTCGACAACCAGGAGGAATGTTTGGCCGAGGAGCACCGAGGTGACGGAGCGCCGCTGCGATCAATACGAATACGTCGGACGCTAAAGCTTTGTTGTGTACAGATTGCGGCGTAGCTTGCCTGCGTTCCAGTGTGTGTGTGTGTGATGATGTGGGAGCGCGAGGAGGAGGCGGAGGAGCAGGTAAACATTAGCGTGTTCCCTCCTCTGCGGACCGGTTTGGTTCCGTTCAACTTGTGCTCCTTTACTGACGGAGTTCAAGGACGTCAGGAGGATGCAGAGGAACTGAGTCTCGGTACATTCAGACGGTAGTATGACCGGGGAACGTGTGTGTGTGTGTGTGTGTGTGTGTGTGTGTGTGTGTGTGTGTGTGTGTGTGTGTGTGTGTGTGTGTGTGTGTGTGTGTGTGTGTGTGTGTTGTGTGTGTGGTGATAGTTTGTCATCAGACTGTTTCTTCCTGTTTCCAGCCTGACGCAGCGGTGAAGCCCTTCTTCCCCCGGACACATTTGTTTGTGCGTAGCTACCAGAGACCGAGGCTACCGGTGACGCAGGCGATTCTGGGCTGGACTCGTACCAGCGCATGGCTCCTAGCCCTCTCTGCCTCCCTCTCCCTCTCTCTCTCTCTTCTCACTCAGAGGAAGGAAGGAACAAAACATCGCTGGCCGAGGATCCGAGGAAGAGGAGGTCATCGTGCGGTGGAGTTGTTTACCTTGCTGCTCTGGCGACGGTGCGCTGGACGCCCTGAAGCTCGCCCGGTCGGCCCCAAGCAGGACTCCCATTGGATAGGAGGATACGAGCGGCGCGGTTCTATTAGCCGGGCCCAAGCTCACAGACAGAACGCAGTAATCAGATTGGTTGTAAGTTTAAAGGAACAGCGATGGCTCGGGTTGATAAAGTATACGGATTGTAGTGAGGGTGATTTAGCCCTGAAGTCGTGAGGCTAACCCGCTGTCATCCAATCCCGTCTTTGATGACAGCGTATTAGAAAGCAGATGATGGAATAGTGGCCAACTTAATTTAAACACCAACTACTGCTATTTATTTGAGACGCAGGGGGCTGATCCATCATGTTTGAGCCTCTGGCCCCCTGGCGTCGGCCAGGTGAAGGTGTCCTGAGATGACACAGCACTCGACTTGAGACTTTGCTCCCACGCAGGACATGACTCAGTTCTTTAGTTAGCCAACCCTGGCCGGAAACCTACCGTTTCCCAAAACATGGCGGTCTGCAGGACTGTCTACCGGCGGTCTGCAGGACTGTCTACCGGCGGTCTGCCAGCTGTCTGCATTGACTCATACCTCTGGTCGGTCTGGCTGTGGTCTGCATCAGTACTTTGTCGTTTGCTGTTCTCATGGTTAACAAAGGAAACATTTGTAAACTGAAACAATTGATCCCCTGCTCCCCCAAGACAGTCACCACGTTATCACCTCCAATAAAATGGAGGGAAAACAGAGACCGGAAAGGGCAGTGGCTCCTCCTCCAGGTAGGCGTCGTCGATGTCCTACCTGTCCCGTCACACCTGGCCACGTCACAGCTCTCGCAACAGACACCGCCCCCTACTTCCTTGTTCTGCCCTCAGCCGTGTCGTGGGAGCGGCACACCACCACCACCACCACCACCAGGACGCGGGCCGCCGGTCGGACATACAGGTGAGACCACAAACGAGTGACTTTTTCGGCGAGTGATTGTATGCAATATTTTATAATAACTGCTTATGTCCGTCCTACCCCCCCCAAGTATACCCACCACGTCCATGATTAGTACAATGTTCACAGACTTTAGATTCATATCTTAAGTCTGATTGATACTCATATCTAAAGTTTGTATCTCAAATTTTGGTGAATGTTTTTTTTTCATACACAACACCTATATAGCTATATGTCAGACACATTATTGCATTAAAAAATGAATTCTAAATGCTTACAATTGGATGTGTATTTCCCCAAAGTGACCGGACATAATTTGTAATTCAATCTTAACCCCAGACTACTGCTGACAACCTCTAGAGTTATACCTCCAGTAGTCACCGACACCCTACAAACCAACAGATAGTTTTCTCCCCTCATATGGAACAGCAGCATTGTATTGTGTGTTTACTGTTGAGCCCTTTAGCAGACGCTGTGTCCGACTGGAAGAGAACACGTCCCCGAAGCCTTCGAATCGCATCCCTCAGGTCGGACGCCCCCCCCACCGCCGCCAGTCGCCAGGACCCGGGTCCCGCAGAGCGATCAGGCATCGGGTCTACGGGGGGGAGGGGGGGGGGGAACCGGCACACCGCGCGGGTGGAGCCGACGCAGACATACTCCTCCTTGGAAGCTGGCTTCAGATGGTGGCTTAGAGTGCATTCCTCCGTCTAGCACCATTTGAAATCAGTGTTCTTGGGGCGGGACGTGGAGGCTGGCCCCCCCCAGGAAGTTGAACCCGAGGCCCCCCGGGAAGTTGAACCCGAGGCCCCCGGTTAGCAGGGACGCGCGTAACGTCCTCCTCTCCAAGGTTGACCGATTTCTCTTGGTGTTCAGAGTCTCCTCGTGTTTCTAGCACCATTTGAAATCGGTTACAATGAAGGACATGTCGTCGACCGGGCTGCGCTCCTCTGAGACGACGGAGAAGCCAACACGTCTTGACCAGGAGCCCTTCCCTCTAGCAGGGCTTCAGTGTGACTGATTTTAATCTGACTAGTGGCCAAGAAACATCTTTATGCATTGCATTGGGGGGGAGGAGCTACACGTGGCATAACGTTGGGTATTGTGAAGAGATAAATGACGTCATTAAACACTGTCATAGATTGTAACAATTGTAATCCATTTGTCGACCGATATTCGACTCTGAATCACCATCTACGTTTAAAAATCAAAACAGATACAGTCCAGTGAAGACTTGTGAAGGATGTTATTATTATCAAGCATCATATGAAATGGTGGCTTAAGATACCATCTGTACACACACACACACACACACACACATTTCTACCTTGCCTGAATGATTTACAACAACATAGTGTACAGCCTGGTCACTCCATGGCCCTACGGTGGCAACAAAACATACAGTAAGTGCAAACGTCGTTTTGGAAACAGACAAAATTTTACAAAAACATGCTTTAAGCAATTGCCGACAATTAATCTGAGCTTTTTTGGGGGCATTTACAGATTTGGGTAAAGAAGAACGCAGGAGTCCATGTTTCACACAATATCCAACCCATACCTTCAGGGTTCAAAACTCGCCCTCCTCAGCTCTGTGAGCTCCCAGCTGACGACCCACGACTATCTTACAATCCCAGTTAGGATGCACATGGAGCCTGGAAGATGATCTGGGGCACAGGGCTGACACCAGCGTCTCCGGTGGCATCAAAAAAGGTTTTCATTGAAACCAAAATAAATTTTCTCAAATCTTAAACATAGCAAGAAAAATCATGTCGGGTGGAAGAGAAAGAAATAATTTAAACATTTCATATTTAAGTGTTGAATTGTTATTTTCTCACGACAGCTTTAGCGTCGGCGTGAGTAAAGCGTCTCAGAACGACCGATTCAACTGATAAGCGCGTTGGTTACGTGCGATCGGGCGGCGGATGCGTTGAACTTCCCCGCGGGAGCGTCCGGCCGCCGACTCTCTTCACCGTAGACCTGACTGAATTACGAGTAAGCTGTGATTGTGTGCGTTTGCGGGGAGATTACATTTATAGCATTCCTGGTCTAGCGAGAATCCTTCCCTCTCGGCTTGGTCACCGTCGGTTCGTCCTCCTCGGGGGCCGCTCTCTCCGCTGTGACACAAGAGATAAAGAGTGAACGATCTCTCCAGTAAAGCGCGGCGGCAGAGCGGTGATGAACACGGTGTTCAGAAAGCAGAAGAGAGGAAACGGGCCGAGCAGAGAAATGGATTTCATCATCCACTCACCGTCGTCTAGTAGTCGCCGTGGCACTACAACACCTCCCCTGAGGGCACCTTCGCCTTCCGCCGATCACTGAAAGACAGACAAACATATGTGGTGATGGGACGTAACGAAGTACAAATACTTTGTTACTGTACTTCAGTAGATTTTTCAGGTATCTGTACTTTACTTGAGTATTTATTTTTTGGACGACTTTTTACATTTAAACACTAATATCTGTACTTTCTACTCGTAAAATCTTCAAAACGGGACTCGTCACTTTAGTTTTATTGCATTTGAGGGGAATTGTCCGGTTTCATTCATCATTGCATCACGCCTTCCCAACATCAAGAGCGATCTCAAGCTAAATGGATGGACAACAACACACAGAAGAGACGTTTGGTGCATCCATCCGCGTTAGAGGAGCTCTGTGACATCAGACGTAACGACACGAAACAGACTTAAAAATTAAATATGAGAGGAACACGTGAGGTAACTAGCGAGAACTAGACACAGACAGACAGACAGACAGACAGACAGGTGTCTTGTGTAACTGTGTGTGTGTGTGTGTGTGTGTTACAACTACTATGTATAACGTGTCAGTAAACATTCTATGACAAAAGTCAGTCAGTCAAAAGTGTCAAAAGTTTCCTGTTCTGTTGCTGGCATTGAAAGCTGATTTTCTGCATTGGAGCCTCACATTAACTTTATTATTTTCAATATATTAAGAATTAAAACGGCTACTTTTCACTTTTTACTTGAGTAAAGAATTAGTACTTCATCAGCACTTCAACTTTTACCGGAGTCATTTTTACACAAGTATCTGTACTTCTACTTAAGTAAAGGATGTGGATACTTTTACCACCTCTGGCCGTGACTAAGATACACACTAATGACACGAGAACAACACAGACACTGTAGGTAGAAGACATGGCAGAAGGTTAAAGACGCAAAAGCACCTTAAGAACAGCACTCTGCAAAAACTCCTCGTACACAACAGCCATGCAGCCCAACACATGCTTTCCTCTCCTTCTGTGTGGAGTGTGTTGGCCGGCGTGCTGCCAGAGGGGAACGTGTACAACGACGGTAACCGGGTCAGGGTTAGGGTCATGCAAGACGAGCAGGAAGGTGACGGGGGAGCAGAAGAGCGGGCGGCGAACAAGACGAGCAGAAAAGCAGAACATCCAGAAGACAAGGAGCAGTCGCTTGGAGTTTGTTTCCACGTGAACATCTTACCGTTTTTTAAAGATGACTCCGACTACGATTCCGACGATTATGACTCCAATGACTGTATGTTGAGAGAGAGGGAGATGGAGATGTAAAGCTAGATGTATGAAATGACAAGCTACCTCCACCTGCTTAAAGTGCTGACCAGTAAGTAACTGTTAAGGGTGAACCATGGGACAGGCATGGGGTGCCCCCAATAAGTCACGGGTAAAGGTTTGCATCTAACACCCTGTTTACTGGAAGCTGGAGGAATACACTTTTTAAATCCCCCTCAGAAAGAGTCAACACATTAGTTTTTTGCGGTGGAAACGTCCCCATAACCTCCCCCCCACCCCGCAGTCCTGGTTTCCAGCCCAGGTTCTGTGACGTCTCCACCCAGAAGTTCTGCTGTAACACAGTAGGACCGATCAGAGGTTCTGCTGTAACACAGTAGGACCGATCAGAGGTTCTGCTGTAACACAGTAGGACCGATCAGAGGTTCTGCTTGTAACACAGTAGGACCGATCAGAGGTTCTCTGTAACACAGTAGGACCGATCAGAGGTTCTGTTGTAACACAGTAGGAACGCGATCAGAGGTTTGCTGTAACAACAGTAGACCGATCAGAGGTTCTGGCTGTAACACCAGTAGGAACGCGATCAGAGGTTCTGCTTAACACAGTAGGCCGTCAGAGGTTCTGCTGTAACACAGTAGGACCGATCATGAGGTTCTGCTTGTAACACAGTAGGGACCGATCAGAGGTTTCTTGCTGGTAAGCACCAGTAGGACCGATCAGAGGTTCTGTTGTAACACAGTAGGACCGATCAGAGGTTCTGGCTGCTAACACAGTAGGTAACTGGATCAGAGGTTCTGTTGTAACACAGTGGACTGGATCAGACGGTTCTGCCTGTAACACAGTAGGACTGATCAGAGAGTCTGTGTAACCACAGTAGGACTGGCTGGATCAGAAGTTCTGTTGTAACACAGTAGGACTGCTGGATCAGAGGTTCTGCTGTAACACAGTAGGACTGTGAGAAGTCAGAAGTTCTGACTGATCCATAAATATCAAATGGATGACATTTACAAATGGAGATTTATCAGAGTTGAGAACGTGACTATTTGAAACCAGTCAACCATAATATTCATGCTATGACCTTCTGACATGAAATGCGCGTGCACAGACATCGTTTCCGTGGCGGTGAAACAGATCGGTGTCCACACTTATCAGACACTCTGATAAGTACTCAACTAAGCAAGTTAGGGTTGGGGTTAGCCAATACATATAGTCTGGTTAAAGTAGGAAACGCAAAGGCTATGAAAGAGCACAGAACTTACCGACTAATACAATTAAGACCAGTATATCCTGGCGACAAAGGTTCTGGGAACACAGAACAGAGGAAACAAATAATAATAAACAACAGTGTTCAAATGAAATGAATGATTATTGGAATAACTCTTATGACATGACTTACCCGGGGGGACTGGCGGGAAAACTCTCCTTCTGTAGAGATATAAAATCAAAAGCAGCTTTTAGAAAATATTAGTCCCACCAGAAGTTTTGTCTTAATATTGTTTCAGCTAGACAGCTGTGTTATCGATGGTGACTTGTGATGATTGTGGATTGACACTCGTGTTTCATGCAGCGGCAGTCGGTACTGATCAGGTGACGCTGGTGCATCAAAATGACAAGTAATCAAAGTGATTACAGCAAGCAGCATGCCGAAGGATGCACCAATAACAGGTCTCTCACGCTCTACACCTTCACTAGTGACTCAATTTGACCACAACCCGGCCGCTAACAGACCTTCGTGTTGCGTTGTCGATTATCATAAGACGCAAGATTCCTGTATTGGTGGATTCCTTTAGAATATCCATCATTATTTATGATGGATATTAACAAGTCAGACGGCATTTGCTTGTCAGGCTTCTGGCATATGAAACTCTGCAAGGTTTTTCCTCGGCGTGTTCCCAACAGGGTTCTAACAATCATCCCAACAAAACTGGTAAAACGTTGTGGACATTGTGACCGGACATCCTGCCGTGTAGAAATGTATAAAAAAGAAGGATTTGCCTCATTGCCCCATGGAAAACAAATGCTGTCTGAATCATCGGCATCATTTATAAGACACTTACACTCAAAAGACTATATTACTGATAATAATGGAGTCTACCGTGTTTTCTGGTGACGGCGGGGGTCGCGGTGGTCCGGTGGTCGTGGTGGTTGTGGTGGTTGTGGTGGTTGTGGTGGTCGTAGTGGCCGTAGTGGTAATTACTACAAGAAAATATTGGCCAGATTTACAACCAAAAACCTCACAATAAATGTGTATGTGTTAATTAAAAAGTGTTATTGAATCCAAAAGTTTTTCTTTGTTTAAGACGTGGTAATATATCTTATAATCGGCAACATAGTAATCCATGCCTTTTAGTCACCATTATTAAAATGTGTAATTAAGTGAAAACGGGTGTAAAATCGTATGTTTTTGTGTTCACTTTGTGAATCTGATCGTAGAGCCAGCAGGACAATCTTCTAAACGCAGATTTTAATGTGATATCCATCGGGGAAGTTTTGACACGTGACGCATTGGGTTGAATTGCATTTTAGTTTCGGTGAAGGGTACTTATCGGGAAATATAGACGAAACACTCGCTAGTTCAGAGCATACGCATGTTGAATATCGAATATCCTTTTTAATGAAAAAAAGATGGTTGTGTTGAGACACATGAGACACGTGTAATGACATTATACTGTTATATACTGTTTCTCCTCCCTCCCCCCTTCTCCTCCCTCCCTCCTTTCTGCTCCCCCTTCTCCTCCCTGCTCCCCTCTCCTCCCTCTCTGCTCCCCCCTTCTCCTCCCTCTCTGCTCCCCCCTTCTCCTCCCTCTCTCTCTCCTCCCCCTCCCTCCCATCCCTCCCCTCCCACTCCTCTCCTCCCCTCCCTCTCTCTGCTCCCCACTCCTCTCGCTCCTCCCCTCCCACTCCCTCTCTTCCCACTCCCTCTCCTCTTCCTCCTCTCTCTCCTCCCCCCTCTCTCTCTCCTCCCTCTCCTCCTTCTCCCTCTCTCTCTCCTCCCCACTCCTCCCTGTCTCCTCCCCTCCCTCCTCCCCCTCCTCTCCTCCTCCCCTCCCCTCCTCCCCCCACTCCCTCTCCTCCCCACCCCTCCTCCCACTCCTCCTCCCTCCTCCCCACTCCCCCTCTCTCTCCTCCTCTCCCTCCCTCTCTCTCTCCTCCCCACTCTCCCCTCCCTCTCCTCCCCTCCCTCTCTCCTCCCCACTCCCTCTCTCTCTCCTCCCCCTGCCTCTCTCTCTCGTCCCCACTCCCTCCCTCCCTCTCTCTCTCTCCTCTCCCTCCATCTCCTCCCATCCCTCTCTCTCTCCTCCCCACTCTCCCTCCCTCTCCTCCCCTCCCTCTCTCCTCCCACTCCCCCTCTCTCTCCTCCCCACTCCCTCCCTCCTCTCTCCTCCCCACTCCCTCTCTGTCCTCCCTCCTCTCCCTCCCTCCCTCTCTCTCTCCTCCCCACTCCCTCTCTGTCCTCCCTCTCTCTCTCCTCCCCACTCCCTCTCTGTCCTCCCTCTCTCTGTCCTCCCTCTCTCTCCTCCCCACTCCCTCTCTCTCTCCTCCCTCTCTCTGTCCTCCCTCTCTCTGTCCTCCCTCTCTCTCTCCTCCCCACTCCCTCTCTCTCCTCCCTCTCTCTCTCTTCCCCACTCCCTCTCTCTGTCCTCCCTCTCTCTGTCCTCCCTCTCTCTCTCCTCCCCACTCCCTCTATCCTCCCTCCCCGAGTTCCTCCACCATTGAGAAGTGTTGCATTCATGCGCCTGTGATTGACAGGCGAGATGGATTCCCCAAACGAGGGAAGAGAGGTCCTGATTTTGTCAGTGCATTTCACTTACATCTTACCTGCAGCACATGTAACACGATGGCTACAGGGACCACCGCCAGTTCTGCCATCAATACATCTTGTAATAAACTTTGGGGGAAAAAATACTGACCTTCACATTGAAGTGTTAATTGACTCCATTGCCCAGCCATGCAGGTGACCGTAGGAGAGCCTCCGACCGCCGTGTAGCCCACTGCACACTCAAACGAAACTATGGCTCCATCTACAAACTCATCCTTCAAGATGTCATCTCCAATTATGCGCACGTTGACTCCAGAAGGTTTGGGACAACTTTGAGCTTGGAGGAAAAACACAAATGAAAGATAAATGAGTGAAATATTGTCATATTTCAACACCAGCATGCGTGTGCTTGTAACCCCCCGGTCCCAGTAGGATAATGTGTGCCATGGTAACCTACTAAGACCAGGGGGTTACAAGCACACATGAGGAGAGGAGCCAAAAATTGTACTCAAGTAAAAGTAATATAAGTAAAGTAAAATAATAATTGCCCAAGTAAAATATTCATTTCAATTACTACTTGAGTAAGAGTATACAAGTATTATGTGAAAACACCGAGTTTTTTTCATATTGTGTGCTGTATTACCCAGAACATGCAAGACACACGGTTTGAAAACATTGACTCGAGATTGGAAAGTTTTTAAATGGTATTAGATTGTAACTTACTTTATGACCGTCACTATTGAGCTCTTTGATGAGAGCTACTGTAAGGCCTTCGTTGCCCCTCGGGGATATAGAGATAAAGCTACACCCGGAGCACTACAGGTGGCCTACAACATGCTAGTGTCATGCTAGTGTCATGTTTAGACTTACTTCTATTTAGATGTCAAATATGTGAGTGAATATGTAACCTTACCTCTGCACACCGGCAACTTAGGGGACCATGTGCTGTTCAGTATGCACACCAGGTCTCCGCTGCCCTGCATAATGAAGCCGGGCTTGCACTCGTACACCACCGAACTCCTGTATCCGTAAGGAGGCCGACTTCCAGACATCCACGAAGCATTTGGAATCTTCGGGATTGGGCAACTCACCTCTGCGGAGGAAGGCATAGAAACGTTGTGTTAACGTAGAGGAGGCAGACGGTCACTCTGAAGACGGCAACTTGAATGATAGGGGACAACAAGCCTCCTGTATCCACGTGGCGTAGGACAGAGAGCACAGAGCATCATCAGTTGAAATACAAGACAATGAACACTGAGCAATATCATGTGCAATATTACCTTTCAACATCATGTGGATTTTTCCTCAGTATTACGTGCAATATTAATATTACTGACCAACATCATGTGCAATACTCTCTATCATGTGCGATATTATTATTATTAATATCATGTTATCTCTAAATATTATCTGTAATACTACCTCTCATCTCCTCTCATCATCATGTACTATATTATTATTATTATTAATATCATGTTATCTCTAAATATTATCTGTAATACTACCTCTCATCTCCTCTCATCATCATGTGCAATATTCTTAATATCATGTCCATTACCTCTCCTACATTACCTTTCAACATTATGTGCAATATTCTTAATATTCTTTCTATCAGGTGCAATACGTCCCCTAACCATTATTATTATTATCACAGTATTACACTTCAATTATGACCAATTGTTTTCGCCGTCTGAATATCTTATCTTGTCTATATACTTTATATATTTTGACTGTACATTTGTAAATCTGATAGTTTATTTGTATTATTCTGTTGATTTCTCTATTGTTTTATTGTACTGTATTGCTATGCAACCTGGCACAAGAATGTCCTTCGGGATTAATAAAGTTCTATCTTATCTCTTATCTTATCATCACATTACTACGAGACGATATATAGACTACGCCTGGGTTGCCGGTGTCCACGCAGGTACGACACTCGACGAAAGTCTGCAACTAGTCAAGATACGTTTTGAAAAGCCAACTGACACACTAAACGTACTTATACATGTGGGAGGATTTGGTGTGAACCTTCCGGTGTCTGAACAGGTGAGCACTGCGGAGCCATTCAGAGTGAAGCCCGCCAGACATTTGTAAGACAAAGCTCCTTGAGACACATAAGACTCCAGGTATGGAGTTGGACGCATCGCGTTGTCAACCGGATCTGGTCGTTGACATTTCACCACTGTGGAGACGAGACGGATGTCAGAGGGACCAACAGCGTGAAACACAATAACTGTAATATGCTCCGATCTGCTCTGCGATCGGATGAGGCACCTTCGCAGGAGGGCTCCCTCCCCTGCCACCCTGTAGAGCCGCACGTCAACGTGGCGGAGCCTACAAGAAGGAAGCTGAAGAGAGGGACAAGCTTAGTGTACCGTAACAGGTAGTATTCTGGTACAAACGTAGTACAAACACGAATTAACTTAGACGACAGATACTGCATCGACGTAAATGTGTGCGATTAAAGACGAGGTACGGAATTTGCTAAAATGTACAGTCAATTAAATTGCCAGGAAAACAAAAATAAATCTCGGGTGTACGGGAGCCGTGCTACCGTGGGGACATGTGTACACACCTTTGATTCTAACGTTACACATTTTACATGAAATAAGTGCGTCGAAAAATGAAGGGAGACATTCATTAGAAGGACAATATGAGTCACGAGAAGCAGGTTTTTACAGATAGTCTGATGTGGAGTTTGATGTGGAGTGGGCTTCTATTGTCTGGGGTGCAGACAAAAGCCCGGGTAGGTGTGAAAACGACTCCAGAAGTGTTATAAAGTGAAATTGCCCTTTAACATTCAATATTTTGCTGAAGATATCGAAAGCACATTTTAAACCAAACGGTGAATTAATTCAATAAAACTTGGTTCATCACCTACCCGCTGTTGCAGGAGAATTGCGCCTGGGCCCCAAATGAGGTCCCATCATTATACGTCACCTTTCCATTAACTACTTCTTTAGTCGGCCCGCAATTAAACGCTGGAAATAAAGCACATAATAAGAAGACAATCAACATGGATTTAAAGCAACATCTAGGAGAAAGCGCGGAAACAATCCATCATCTGATTGATGGGTGACAAAAAAGTGTGTGCAAGCCAAGATTCCTATCCCATGGCGTTGACTAAAGCCAGGCCTACGCTGTACAAACTGCAGAACTGGCAGAACCACCGCCAGTTCTGCCATCAATACATCTTGTAATAAACTTTGGGGAAAAAAATACTGACCTTCACATTGAAGTGTTAATTGACTCCATTGCCCAGCCATGCAGGTGACCGTAGGAGAGCCTCCGACCGCCGTGTAGCCCACTGCACACTCAAACGAAACTATGGCTCCATCTACAAACTCATCCTTCAAGATGTCATCTCCACTTATGTGCACGTTGAGTCCAGTAGGTTTGGGACAACTTTGAGCTTGGAGGAAAATGCAAAATAAGATAAATAAAAGCTACTATAAGGCCTTCATTAGCCCGCAGGGTTATATAAATAAAGTAACGTTTAGACTTGCTTCTTTACTTTAGATAGTTTAGAAGTAAACTAAATGTAGACCAAACAACACGTCAATGAGACTCCACTGCACACACAGTTTGTACGAGTAGGTTTATAATCTACTATGCTGAGATTAGATGTAACCTTGCACACCACGCACACAAACACCATATTGAGAAAACGTTGGCCGTTATTGCGAATAAGATAGAACTTTATTAATCCTGAAGGAAATTCTTGTGCCAGGTTGCATAGCAATACATTACAATAAAACAACAGAGAAATACACAGAATAATACAAATAAACTAACAGATATACAGACATGATTCACTATTTGTGGGAATTATTTTTGCGTTACATTTTTCATTTTACCCCCACCAAAATATTATCCTGCGATTAGGATATTGCGCTTGAGATCATATTTAGAATTAATTATTTAGCCCTCTCTCTCTCACCCACACATACATAATGTATTGTACTAATGACCAGTGATGGGAAGTAACGAAGTACAAATACTTTGTTACTGTACTTCAGTAGATTTTTCAGGTATCTGTACTTTACTTGAGTATTTATTTTACTTTTACTCCCTACGTTGAAACACGAACACTAAACGTTTCAAAAGTGTCCACAATTTTCTGTTCTGTTGCTGGCACTGAAAGCTGATTTTCTGCATTGGAGCCTCACATTAATATTGGTCCACGTTAAGTTTATTATTTTCAATATATTAAGAATTAAAATGGCTACTTTTTACTTTTGTAATTTGAGTACATTTCAGAGCGTGTACTTTTCACTTTTTACTTGAGTCAAGAATTTGAATTCGTTTTTTACACAAGTATCTGTACTTGTGTAAAAAGTACAGATACTAAAGGATGTGTATACTTTTGCCATCTCTGATAACAATAAACAATAGCAGCGGTCACACAGACCTGTTGGGTGTTTCCCAATTAAATGTCATGTGTTATTCAATGCTTGTCTATTGTTTCATTGTATTGCTATGCAACCTGGCACAAGAATGTCCTTCGGGATTAATAAAGTTCTATCTTATTATCTTATCTTATGTTAAAGTAAACGTGCGGAGCTGCCAGCTTGTGCCAGCGGTGTGTCCGGCTGTCCTCACCCCGGGTTAGGGTGAGCAGCGCCCCGCAGAGCAGCCAGCCCAGCAGCGTCGTCGTCGTCGTCTTCCCGCCGCCCATGTCGACCGTTACCCGCTGAGGGGGAACAACAACAACAACAACAACAACAACAAGACAACAAACAATGACGGTAATGTAGAAAGGAACGGAACGGAACGGAACCACAGTCCAGCCGTACGAACTGTAATATAGAACGTTACGTCATATTAGTCGAGTTCGTTAGTCATAGTTCGTCGAGTAAAGTCGAGCGTAATAATATATACTGTAATAATATATACTGTAATAATATATACTGTAATGATATATACTGTAATAATATATACTGTCATAATATATACTGTAATGATATATACTGTCATGATATATACTGTAATGACATATACTGTAATGATATATACTGCTATAATATATAGTGTTATAATATGTACTGTAATGATATATACTGTTATAATATAGTGTTATAATATGTACTGTAATGATATATACTGTTATAATATATAGTGTTATAATATGTACTGTACTTACTTCTTGCTGTCAGAGTGCGTCGTTGTTCTGTTCGCTGAGGTATCCGGAAGTAGTTATTATGTGTGTGGGTGCAGTCCTTCAGGGGCGTCGCCCTAACAGGAAGTAGTTATCGTCTGTGGGCGCGGCCTTAAAGCGACAGTACGTCAAATAAATGTATGAAATGGTAATAGGAATTAATTCCACGGTGATGTAAATATTATATATAGTATATAGTATATATATATATATATATATACTATATATATTACCTTTCAACGTGCAAAAGTAATATTACTATTACTGCCCAACATCATGTGCAATACTCTCGTTATCATGTGCTATATTATTATTATTATTAATAGTATGTTATCTCTAAATATTATCTGAAATACTACCTCTTATTATTAGCCATTATTATTATCACAGTATTACACTTCAATTATGCCAAATTGTCTTTGCCGTCTGATTATCTTATCTTGCCTATATATTTATATATTTTTATATTTTGACTGTACATTTGTAAATCTGTTAGTTTATTTGTATTATTCTGTTGATTTCTCTATTCTTTTATTGTACTGTATTGCTATGAAACCTGGCACAAGAAGGTCTGAGGTCATGTCCGGTCAGGATGGGTTTGGTTGTTCTCCATTGTGTGATGACAACCGTAACCCCTGGTCAGTGTGACTCAGTGGTGACTCAGTGGTGACCCACACAGCGCTCCAAGGCTCAATATGTTCAATTCACAAAAACAGCTTTGTGACATGATATAAACAATTATTTACCCATCAGTGATGGATCATCAACTGGGGGAAGACCCAATATTTGACCAGGATGAATGAGAAATATAAAAAATGTATAAAAGGCAGTATAAAAATGTAAAGAATATGAAAGAAATACAGAATAATGTGAGTACAGAGCATGCATGTACAGTATGTCATAAGTTATGTAATTCATTTAAAGTAACACTGGAATGGCATATGCCCAAGTAGAAAATTAGGAATTTAAAATGGGTTATGGTTTATCTTTTCATCTTTGTCCACCTCTGTAAAGTGCTTCATCACCTCTTACCTTATCTCATCTAACATTATTCATGTGAAGTAACTCATATAAGCACGTGGTGTGTACGTGTGTCTGGATGAGTGCCATAAAAATAATCAAATTAATGAATAGCCCTCACACACACACACACACAGATCAACCACACTGACACAAAATGACTTCCTGTTGCCCAACACTTGACACAAATGAACATTAAAATTGTCCTCTCAAAATATGTTTCAAATGTGAGGGAGGTAAAATATGTTTTAAATGTGAGGGAAAATATGTTTTAAATATGAGGGAGGTTAAATTGTGGACTAATCAATGTTGAAGGGAAGAGAGTTTAAAAGATTGGTATATGTTTTAAATGTGAGGGAGGTTAAATGTGTTTTAAATATGAGGGAGGTTAAATGTGTTTTAAATGTGAGGGAGGTTAAATGTGTTTTAAATATGAGGGAGGTTAAATGTGTTTTAAATGTGAGGGAGGTTAAATGTGTTTTAAATGTGAGGGAGGTTAAATGTGTTTTAAATATGAGGGAGGTTAAATGTGTTTTAAATGTGAGGGAGGTTAAATGTGTTTTAAATATGAGGGAGGTAAAATATGTTTTAAATGTGAGGGAGGTTAAATGTGTTTTAAATATGAGGGAGGTTAAATGTGTTTTAAATATGAGGGAGGTTAAATGTGTTTTAAATGTGAGGGAGGTTAAATGTGTTTTAAATATGAGGGAGGTTAAATGTGTTTTAAATGTGAGGGAGGTTAAATGTGTTTTAAATCTGAGGGAGGTTAAATGTGTTTTAAATCAGAGGGAGGTTAAATGCGAGGCATTACTGATGTCTTATTTAGTTACAGAACAAAAAGACACAAATGTTAAATGCCAATCATAAGAGTACTTTAGTACATTATCTGTCATAGTCTCCCTCTGTCCCCCTCAAGTGTCATTTATGTTTTGGAGATTTTTGCACCCCCTGCTGGACTTTAGTATTCATCATGCGTCTTTGTGGCTTTCTGTCTCTGCCCCCACTTGTCATAGTTTGTCTCCTTCCTGGTGTGTCTTAGTTGATCCGCTTATTGTTTTGGTTTGTAGTTGCATGTTCCCGTGTTTTACTGTTTTACTCTTCATTCATTGTTTTGTCTGTCGGCCATTTTATACCTGCCCCCGTCTTGTGTTCTTTGTCGGGTTGTTGTCTTTACATGTGGTATCCTGAGTTGGTGTCTCATGTGTGAGTACCTGTTGGCTGTTCCTGTAGCCTGAACCAGCCTGAATCTGCCACCAGCAGAAGCTCTACGGAGAGAGCGGGCGAGAGGAGAGTGTAGTGGCGAAAAACAGTTTGGGTTTTTCCTTTAACCCCTAAATCCTATATTCCTTACTATTTTTACCACAAAGGAGAAAGCAGGTGATGCAGTGTCAGACTCGCAGTTTGTGTCCAAAAAATCCAATGGGAGAGAGTTTGACCGTCCAATGTTGTCGGTTTTTATTGTAAATAAAATATAATACAAAATAAGGATGTAAGTATAGTTTAGAGTCCATAAATCTTTAAATTCCAAAGGCAAAGGCTGCAGCAGGATGCACAGGCCCAAACGGAGTTCACAGACAGCGTGGTTCACAGTTCACAGACTGAGGTCAATGACGGTATTTGCTGGCCCGCCTTCCCCCCGTCATGCGCTACCGGCAGCCATTTAAAGGGTGGCACCGTCACCACCTGTAGAGGGTGCACACTCACACAATTCCAGAAAAAGAGAAAATATAAGTGAATCATGCAAAATGTAAAAAACTTAAATGCGGCTCCTACAGAGAGAAAGATGCTGTTACTGGCGTTACAGTCAAAAAGGCCACCATCTTCCACGTGGGGTGCAGGTTGGAGGCAGGCGGGCCGTATAGAGGCGCGTTCTTCCGCCTGGCGAGCTGGGAGCAGGCGTAACCCACACCGCTTCCCCGGGTGCCACCACCTGGGTGGCCCCGGCACGTAGGAGCCAGGAGACCCAAGGGCCACAGCACAGGTCTGGAGACGGCCCTACTGGGATCAGCAGGGACTATTCCTCACCTCCTTCAGTGTACAGCGCTGATATAATTTAGACGGTCGCCATTGCTATCCTATCACACAAAAATGCCTACTCTCATATTAAGTAGGATGTGCGCGAATTGTGAGAGATCGTGGGAGGCGGTGCTGTAGGCATCAAGGAAGTGAGCTGGGGACGCTAGGAGATGATAAGTAGTATGATAGGTGAGGAAGATGGGAAAGGAGCCCGGCTAGGGAGCACACGAAGCAGAGAGGTTAAGGGACGAGTTGAGGCGAAAAGTAGGCGCAGAGCAGAGAGGCGAGTGAGGATGGCCGCGCAGGCGCGTGGTGTGTACTGTACGCGCAGTATCAGAAGGTGGCAGTACAGAGAGAGGGAGTGAGCGAACGAGTAGATAGAGTGTCGACAGGCTAGTGCATGCAAGTGGATGGGAGGAACGAGAGAGGAGAGGGAGAGAGAGGACGAGAGAGGAGGGGAGAGGAGAGAAGAGAGAGGGAGAGGAAGAGGGAGAGGAGGAGGAGGAGAGAGGAGGAGGGAGGAGAGAGGAGGAGGAGAGAGAGAGGGGAGAGAGGAGGAGAGGAGGAGGAGGAGAGAGAGAGGGAGTGGAGGAGGAGAGAGGAGGAGGGAGTGGGGAGAGAGAGAGAGGGGAGGAGGGAGGAGAGAGGGAGAGGGGGAGAGAGAGAGGGAGGAGGAGAGGAGGGGAGAGAGAGCGGAGAGAGAGGAGAGAGAGGAGGGAGAGAGAGGAGAGAGAGGGGGAGAGAGGGAGGAGAGAAGGAGAGAGGGGGAGAGGGAGAGGGGAGAGAGAGGAGAGGGGGGAGAGAGAGAAGGAGAGGGTGCGGAGGAAGGCATAGAAACGTTGTGTTAACGTAGAGGAGGCAGACGGTCACTCTGAAGACGGCAACTTGAATGATAGGGGACAACAAGCCTCCTGTATCCACGTGGCGTAGGACAGAGCACAGAGCATCATCAGTTGAAATACAAGACAATGAACACTGAGCAATATCATGTGCAATATTACCTTTCAACATCATGTGGATTTTTCCTCAGTATTACGTGCAATATTAATATTACTGACCAACATCATGTGCAATACTCTCTATCATGTGCGATATTATTATTATTAAATATCATGTTATCTCTAAATATTGCCTGTAATACTACCTCTCATCTCCTCTCATCATCATGTGCAATATTCTTAATGTCATGTCCAATACCTCTCCTACATTACCTTTCAACATTATGTGCAATATTCTTAATATTCTTTCTATCAGGTGCAATACGTCCCTAACCATTATTATTATCACAGTATTACACTTCAATTATGACTAATTGTTTTCGGCGTCTGAATATCTTATCTATATTATTATATATTTGTGGATGAGGAGAGGGGGAGGAGGAGGGGGAGGGAGGAGGGAGAGGAGAGGGGAGAGAGGAGGGGGGATGGAGAGGAGAGGGGAGGAGGGGAAGGCGATGAGTAAGGGGAGAGGATGGAGAGGAAGGGAGGAGAGGGAGGAGAGAGAGAGAGGAGGAAGAGAGAGGAGGGAGGAGGGGAGGAGAGGAGAGGAGGAGAGGAGAGGAGGAGAGGGAGAGGAGGAGAGGAGAGGAGGTGAGGAGGAGGAGAGGAGGGGAGAGAGAGAGGGAAGGAGGGAAGGAGAGGAGAGGGAGGAGAGAGGAGAGGAGAGGAGGGAGAGGAGAGGAGAGGAGGAGAGAGAGCCTGGGTTGCCGGTGTCCACGCAGGTACGACACTCGACGAAAGTCTGCAACTAGTCAAGATACGTTTTGAAAAGCCAACTGACACACTAAACGTACTTATACATGTGGGAGGATTTGGTGTGAACCTTCCGGTGTCTGAACAGGTGAGCACTGCGGAGCCATTCAGAGTGAAGCCCGCCAGACATTTGTAAGACAAAGCTCCTTGAGACACATAAGACTCCAGGTATGGAGTTGGACGCATCGCGTTGTCAACCGGATCTGGTCGGAGCAGGGAGGGAAGGGGAGAGGGAGGAGAGGGAAGAGGAGGGGGGAGAAAGGGAGGGAGGGAGGGAGGAGAAGGGGGGAGGGAGGAGAAACAGTATAATAACAGTATAATGTCATTACACGTGTCTCATGTGTCTCAACACAACCATCTTTTTTTCATTAAAAAGATATTCGATATTCAACATGCGTATGCTCTGAACTAGCGAGTGTTTCGTCTATATTTCCCGATAAGTACCCTTCACCGAACTAAAATGCAATTCAACCCAATGCGTCACGTGTCAAAACTTCCCCGATGGATATCACATTAAAATCTGCGTTTAGAAGATTGTCCTGCTGGCTCTACGATCAGATTCACAAAGTGAACACAAAAACATACGATTTTACACCCGTTTTCACTTAATTACACATTTTAATAATGGTGACTAAAAGGCATGGATTACTATGTTGCCGATTATAAGATATATTACCACGTCTTAAACAAAGAAAAAACTTTTGGATTCAATAACACTTTTTAATTAACACATACACATTTATTGTGAGGTTTTTGGTTGTAAATCTGGCCAATATTTTCTTGTAGTAATTACCACTACGGCCACTACGACCACCACAACCACCACAACCACCACAACCACCACAACCACCACGACCACCGCGACCACCGCGACCCCCGCCGTCACCAGAAAACACGGTAGACTCCATTATTATCAGTAATATAGTCTTTTGAGTGTAAGTGTCTTATAAATGATGCCGATGATTCAGACAGCATTTGTTTTCCATGGGGCAATGAGGCAAATCCTTCTTTTTTATACATTTCTACACGGCAGGATGTCCGGTCACAATGTCACAACGTTTTACCAGTTTTGTTGGGATGATTGTTAGAACCCTGTTGGGAACACGCCGAGAAAACCTTGCAGAGTTTCATATGCCAGAAGCCTGACAAGCAAATGCCGTCTGACTTGTTAATATCCATCATAAATAATGATGGATATTCTAAAGGATCCACCAATACAGGAATCTTGCGTCTTATGATAATCGACAACGCAACACGAAGGTCTGTTAGCGGCCGGGTTGTGGTCAAATTGAGTCACTAGTGAAGGTGTAGAGCGTGAGAGACCTGTTATTGGTGCATCCTTCGGCATGCTGCTTGCTGTAATCACTTTGATTACTTGTCATTTTGATGCACCAGCGTCACCTGATCAGTACGACTGCCGCTGCATGAAACACGAGTGTCAATCACAATCATCACAAGTCACCATCGATAACACAGCTGTCTAGCTGAAACAATATTAGACAAAACTTCTGGTGGGACTAATATTTTCTAAAAGCTGCTTTTGATTTTATATCTCTACAGAAGGAGAGTTTCCGCCAGTCCCCCCGGGTAAGTCATGTCATAAGAGTTATTCCAATAATCATTCATTTCATTTGAACACTGTTGTTTATTATTATTTGTCTCCTCTGTTCTGTGTTCCCCAGAACCTTTGTCGCCAGGATATACTGTCTTAATTGTATTAGTCGGTAAGTTCTGTGCTCTTTCATAGCCTTTGCGTTTCCTACTTTAACCAGACTATATGTATTGGCTAACCCCAACCCTAACTTGCTTAGTTGAGTACTTATCAGAGTGTCTGATAAGTGTGGACACCGACTGTTTCACCGCCACGGAAACATGTCTGTGCACCGCATTCATGTCAGAAGGTCAAAGCATGAATATATGGTTGACTGGTTCAATAGTCACGTTCTCAACTCTGATAAATCTCCATTTGTAAATGTCATCCATTTGATCAGTCCTACTGTGTTACAGCAGAACCTCTGATCAGTCCTACTGTGTTACAGCAGAACCTCTGATCCAGCAGTCCTACTGTGTTACAGCAGAACCTCTGATCAGTCCTACTGTGTTACAGCAGAACCTCTGATCAGTCCTACTGTGTTACAACAGAACCTCTGATCCAGCAGTCCTACTGTGTTACAGCAGAACCTCTGATCAGTCCTACTGTGTTACAGCAGAACCTCTGATCAGTCCTACTGTGTTACAGCAGAACCTCTGATCAGTCCTACTGTGTTACAGCAGAACCTCTGATCTAGCAGTCCTACTGTGTTACAACAGAACCTCTGATCTAGCAGTCCTACTGTGTTACAGCAGAACCTCTGATCAGTCCTACTGTGTTACAGCAGAACCTCTGATCAGTCCTACTGTGTTACAACAGAACCTCTGATCAGTCCTATTGTTTCATTGTATTGCTATGCAACCTGGCACAAGAATGTCCTTCGGGATTAATAAAGTTCTATCTTATTATCTTATCTTATGTTAAAGTAAACGTGCGGAGCTGCCAGCTTGTGCCAGCGGTGTGTCCGGCTGTCCTCACCCCGGGTTAGGGTGAGCAGCGCCCCGCAGAGCAGCCAGCCCAGCAGCGTCGTCGTCGTCGTCTTCCCGCCGCCCATGTCGACCGTTACCCGCTGAGGGGGAACAACAACAACAACAACAACAACAACAAGACAACAAACAATGACGGTAATGTAGAAAGGAACGGAACGGAACGGAACCACAGTCCAGCCGTACGAACTGTAATATAGAACGTTACGTCATATTAGTCGAGTTCGTTAGTCATAGTTCGTCGAGTGTTCCCAACCAAAGTCGAGCGTAATAATATATACTGTAATAATACATATATACTGTAATAATATATACTGTAATAATACATATATACTGTAATAATATATACTGTAATAATACATATATACTGTAATGATATATACTGTAATAATATATACTGTAATAATATATACTGTAATAATATATACTGTAATGATATATACTGTAATAATATATATATAATCTAATAATATATACTGTAATAATATATACTGTAATGATATATACTGTAATAATATATATATAATCTAATAATATATACTGTAATAATATATACTGTAATGATATATACTCTAATAATATATACTGTAATAATATATATATAATCTAATAATATATACTGTAATAATATATACTGTAATGATATATACTGTAATAATATATACTGTAATAATATATACTGTAATAATATATATATAATCTAATAATATATACTGTAATGATATATACTGTAATAATATATATATAATCTAATAATATATACTGTAATAATATATACTGTAATAATATATATATAATCTAATAATATATACTGTAATAATATATACTGTAATAATATATACTGTAATAATATATATATAATCTAATAATATATACTGTAATGATATATACTGTAATAATATATACTGTAATGATATATACTGTAATGATATATACTGTAATAATATATATATAATCTAATAATATATATACTGTAATAATATATACTGTAATAATATATACTGTAATAATATATATATAATCTAATAATATATACTGCAATGATATATACTGTAATAATATATACTGTAATGATATATACTGTAATAATATATACTGTAATAATATATACTGTAATTATATATACTGTAATCTAATATATACTGTAATAATATATACTGTAATGATATATACTGTTGTTGTCAGAGTGCGTCGTTCTTCTGTTCGCTGAGGTAACCGGAAGTAGTTATTCTGTGTGTGTGTGTGCAGTCCTTCAGGGGCGTCGCACTAACAGGAAGTAGTTATCGTCTGTGGGCGCGGCCTTAAAGCGACATTACGTCAAATAAATGTGCGAAATGGTAATAGGAATTAATTCCAGGATGATGTAAATATTATATATATATATATATATTACCTTTCAACGTGCAAAGTAATATTACTATTACTGCCCAACATCATGTGCAATACTCTCGTTATCATGTGCTATATTATTATTATTATTATTATTATTATTATTAATAGTATGTTATCTCTAAATATTATCTGAAATACTACCTCTCATTATTAGCCATTATTATTATCACAGTATTACACTTCAATTATGCCAAATTGTCTTGCCTATATATTTATATATTTTTATATTTTGACTGTACATTTGTAAATCTGTTAGTTTATTTGTATTATTCTGTTGATTTCTCTATTGTTTTATTGTACTGTATTGCTATGAAACCTGGCACAAGAATTTCCTTCGGGATTAATAAAATTCTATCTTATCTTCTCTTATTAGATGAATGAGATTATATTTAACTTACTCAAAGTAATTGGTCTTTGTTGTGGTTCATATTGTTCACATGAGGCCTGTTACAAAGTTCATAAATAGTCACATTTCAAGAAGTGATTCCAAATGTTGGAAGGTCTGAGGTCATGTCCGGTCAGGATGGGTTTGGTTGTTCTCCATTGTGTGATGACAACCGTAACCCCTGGTCAGTGTGACTCAGTGGTGACTCAGTGGTGACCCACACAGCGCTCCAAGGCTCAATATGTTCAATTCACAAAAACAGCTTTGTGACATGATATAAACACTATGTCAACTATTTACCCATCAGTGATGGATCATCAACTGGGGGAAGACCCAATATTTGACCAGGATGAATGAGAAATATAAAAAATGTATAAAAGGCAGTATAAAAATGTAAAGAATATGAAAGAAATACAGAATAATGTGAGTACAGAGCATGCATGTACAGTATGTCATAAGTTATGTAATTCATTTAAAGTAACACTGGAATGGCATATGCCCAAGTAGAAAATTAGGAATTTAAAATGGGTTATGGTTTATCTTTTCATCTTTGTCCACCTCTGTAAAGTGCTTCATCACCTCTTACCTTATCTCATCTAACATTATTCATGTGAAGTAACTCATATAAGCACGTGGTGTGTACGTGTGTCTGGATGAGTGCCATAAAATAATCAAATTAATGAATAGCCCTCACACACACACACACACAGATCAACCACACTGACACAAAATGACTTCCTGTTGCCCAACACTTGACACAAATGAACATTAAAATTGTCCTCTCAAAATATGTTTCAAATGTGAGGGAGGTAAAATATGTTTTAAATGTGAGGGAGGTTAAATGTGTTTTAAATATGAGGGAGGTTAAATGTGTTTTAAATGTGAGGGAGGTTAAATGTGTTTTCAATGTGAGGGAGGTTAAATGTGTTTTAAATATGAGGGAGGTTAAATGTGTTTTAAATCAGAGGGAGGTTAAATGTGTTTTAAATGTGAGGGAGGTTAAATGTGTTTTAAATGTGAGGGAGGTTAAATGTGTTTTAAATCTGAGGGAGGTTAAATGTGTTTTAA
This sequence comes from Coryphaenoides rupestris, assembly GCA_002895965.2. Taxonomy (NCBI): domain Eukaryota; kingdom Metazoa; phylum Chordata; class Actinopteri; order Gadiformes; family Macrouridae; genus Coryphaenoides; species Coryphaenoides rupestris. Next base: position 71,003 of record PIJE02001148.1, on the reverse strand, counting down.
ATCAGAGGGAGGTTAAATGTGTTTTAAATATGAGGGAGGTTAAATGTGTTTTAAATCTGAGGGAGGTTAAATGTGTTTTAAATATGAGGGAGGTTAAATGTGTTTTAAATGTGAGGGAGGTTAAATGTGTTTCAATGTGAGGGAGGTTAAATGTGTTTTAAATCAGAGGGAGGTTAAATGTGTTTTAAATCAGAGGGAGGTTAAATGTGTTTAAATGTGAGGGAGGTAAAATGTGTTTTAAATCAGAGGGAGGTTAAATGTGTTTTAAATCTGAGGGAGGTTAAATGTGTTTTAAATCTGAGGGAGGTTAAATGTGTTTTCAATCAGAGGGAGGTTAAATGCGAGGCATTACTGATGTCTTATTTAGTTACAGAACAAAAAGACACAAATGTTAAATGCCAATCATAAGAGTACTTTAGTACATTATCTGTCATAGTCTCCCTCTGTCCCCCTCAAGTGTCATTTATGTTTTGGAGATTTTTGCACCCCCTGCTGGACTTTAGTATTCATCATGCGTCTTTGTGGCTTTCTGTCTCTGCCCCCACTTGTCATAGTTTGTCTCCTTCCTGGTGTGTCTTAGTTGATCCGCTTATTGTTTTGGTTTGTAGTTGCATGTTCCCGTGTTTTACTGTTTTACTCTTCATTCATTGTTTTGTCTGTCGGCCATTTTATACCTGCCCCCGTCTTGTGTTCTTTGTCGGGTTGTTGTCTTTACATGTGGTATCCTGAGTTGGTGTCTCATGTGTGAGTACCTGTTGGCTGTTCCTGTAGCCTGAACCAGCCTGAATCTGCCACCAGCAGAAGCTCTACGGAGAGAGCGGGCGAGAGGAGAGAAAGATGCTGTTACTGGCGTTACAGTCAAAAAGGCCACCATCTTCCACGTGGGGTGCAGGTTGGAGGCAGGCGGGCCGTATAGAGGCGCGTTCTTCCGCCTGGCGAGCTGGGAGCAGGCGTAACCCACACCGCTTCCCCGGGTGCCACCACCTGGGTGGCCCCGGCACGTAGGAGCCAGGAGACCCAAGGGCCACAGCACAGGTCTGGAGACGGCCCTCTGGGACACAGAGGGCCTCAAATTAGGACCTTTTAGCCAAGTGCACAGGGAGGCTGTGGGTGCCCAGCGTGGTTCTTACCTTCAGTGGAACTGACACGATAATGTCCGCATGGACCCTGCCGATGCCAACCCAGTGCACTGCAGGGTCCTCCAACCCAAGAGCCCTGATCTGGGTTAGGAGCTTGCTACCTCTGTTATAATTGAGGATACGACAACGTTCGCTTCCTCTATTGAACTAATTCTCAGAGTCTGATAAAACCTTGCAGGACTTGTCAGCGAGTCTTTTGTCAGATACACACAGGGGTCGACAACAGACAAGGGCAGGAAGCAAACTACACGTAGGCAGGGTCAAAAAGGCACATGAACAGACAATATATTAAACTGTCCAGCAGGGTGTGCCAAGATCACAGAAATCAACCAGACAGGAGGGGGAACAGAGACAGACCGTGACGCATTCCCTTAGTTTATTTCTGATGTTAGGGTTCATCCATCCTTTGCGGTTTGGAAATGAGGGAACAGTTAGAAAACAGTTAGTAAGAGTTAGTAGACTGGTTTGTCAGTATTAATAGACCGGTTTAGTAAGAGTTAGTAGACGGGTTTAATAAGTTGGTCTACCGGTTTAGTTAGGATTAATAGACTGGTTTAGTTAGAGGTTATTCACTGGTTTAGTAAGAGTTTGGAGAACTATGGTAAAAGTAGAATGGCAAATTTGGCTTAGGGTTTGAGTTAATGTTATTGTCCCCAATATCACAAATTATGCAAATATCCTAAAATAGTCCAGGTGAGGAGAGGGAGGGAGTGGACTGTGTTTGTAGTGGAGGTGCCCACTAGCAGTGCTGGAGATGAGTCCTCTAAACACAGGCCCTGTTCTCACACACACACACACACACACTGTCGCTCATAACACTAATTATGGGCCTATTGCATGCATAACCTCTGCTGATTGGCTGATACCTGGTACCTGCTGATTATGTGTTGTGCAACACACCAGTCCTCCACTTATTGGAACTGATTTGAAGGGGTATATATGCAGTATATATATATAGGGTTTGAGTCTAGTAACTATATATTATATATATATATATACTGTATATATACTATATATACTGTATGTATATACTGTATGTATATACTGTGTGTATATACTGTGTGTATATATATATATATTGACAATGACTACTGAAGTACACTTAAATAGACAGGAAAACAGACAGGTGAACACAATTAAAGGTACGATATGTAAGAATCACAGATTCCTTCTCTTTAGAGACCCCTTTGGCCAGTAGGTGAACTGCAGCCTGCTGGAGCTCTAAGTGCATTCAGAGCACCATTGGTTGAAACAATAGCAATCAACAAACTAAACTAATTAGCACAAGTGAACACAATCCAGGAAGAGAAGACAAGGAGGTAAGAGCGGTTGGCAACAGGGAAGGTTGCTGGTTCGATCCCCGGGCTCCGCCTAGCTAAGTGTGGAGGTGTCCCTGAGCAAGACACCACCTAACCCTACCTGCTCCTCCTAGCTAAGTGTGGAGGTGTCCCTGAGCAAGACACCACCTAACCCTACCTGCTCCTCCTAGCTAAGTGTGGAGGTGTCCCTGAGCAAGACACCACCTAACCCTACCTGCTCCTCCTAGCTAAGTGTGGAGGTGTCCCTGAGCAAGACACCACCTAACCCTACCTGCTCCTCCTAGCTAAGTGTGGAGGTGTCCCTGAGGAAGACACCACCTAACCCTACCTGCTCCTCCTAGCTAAGTGTGGAGGTGTCCCTGAGCAAGACACCACCTAACCCTACCTGCTCCTCCTAGCTAAGTGTGGAGGTGTCCCTGAGGAAGACACCACCTAACCCTACCTGCTCCTCCTAGCTAAGTGTGGAGGTGTCCCTGAGCAAGACACCACCTAACCCTACCTGCTCCTCCTAGCTAAAGTGTGGAGGTGTCCCTGAGCAAGACACCACCTAACCCTACCTGCTACTCCTAGCTAAGTGTGGAGGTGTCCCTGAGCAAGACACCACCTAACCCTACCTGCTACTCCTAGCTAAGTGTGGGAGGTGTCCCTGAGCAAGACACCACCTAACACTACCTGCTCCTCCTAGCTAAGTGTGGAGGTGTCCCTGAGCAAGACACCACCTAACCCTACCTGCTACTCCTAGCTAAGTGTGGAGGTGTCCCTGAGGAAGACACCACCTAACCCTACCTGCTCCTCCTAGCTAAAGTGTGGAGGTGTCCCTGAGCAAGACACCACCTAACCCTACCTGCTACTCCTAGCTAAGTGTGGAGGTGTCCCTGAGCAAGACACCACCTAACCCTACCTGCTACTCCTAGCTAAGTGTGGAGGTGTCCCTGAGGAAGACACCACCTAACCCTACCTGCTCCTCCTAGCTAAGTGTGGAGGTGTCCCTGAGCAAGACACCACCTAACCCTACCTGCTCCTCCTAGCTAAGTGTGGAGGTGTCCCTGAGCAAGACACCACCTAACCCTACCTGCTCCTCCTAGCTAAGTGTGGAGGTGTCCCTGAGCAAGACACCACCTAACCCTACCTGCTCCTCCTAGCTAAGTGTGGAGGTGTCCCTGAGCAAGACACCACCTAACCCTACCTGCTCCTCCTAGCTACAAGACACCACCTAACCCTACCTGCTCATCCTAGCTACAAGACACCACACCACCTAACCCTACCTGCTCCTGACGTGTTGGTTGTTACCTTGCATGGTTGACACCACCGTCGGTTTATGAATGGGTGAATGTGAGGCAATACTATAAAGCTCTTTGGATAAATATATATATACTATATAAATGCAATCCATTTACATAGAACATTTAGAGGGGGTTAAGTTTGTTCAAGCAGAGTAAGTTAATGTGTCAGGAGTAGGGTATTATGTGAAAAATGGTTTTGGTTAAAGTCATCGTCATTTATCTATATGAGACATGTAGTTAAAGGGTTAAGAGGGTTCAGAGAGAGAGAGAGAGAGAGAGAGAGAGAGAGAGAGACAGGGGGAAGAGAGAGAGAGAGAGAGAGAGAGAGAGAGAGAGAGAGAGAGAGAGAGAGAGAGAGAGAGAGGCATCTTTGCTCCACCCCCTCAGTGTCTCTGCTCTCGTCGGATTGGCTGGCCCAGCTAAATGACGTCCGACCGGCCCGACCGCCCGCTCTCCTCTCTGACACCGACTGCATCCAGCTGCTCCAGCCTGTTCTGTGCACGGCCACGCCCACACGCCTCGTCCACACCTCCCTCTCTCCCTCTCTCTCTCTCTCTCTCTCTCTCTCTCTCTCTCTGACAGACAGTCTATTAAATCACATAGCCGACTCTATCTAGGACCCAGAAGAGAGAGAGAGAGAGAGAGAGAGAGAAAACATTGTGTTTGAAAGGGGAGGTTGGATGGATGGGGGGTTGAGTGTGTGTGTGTTTGTGTGTGTGTGTTTGTGTGTGTGTGTGCGCGTGTGAGTGTACACGTGTGAGTGTGTGTGTGTGTGTGTGTGTGTGTGTGTGCGTGTGAGTGTGTGTGTGTGCGTGTGAGTGTGTGTGTATGCGTGTGAGTGAGTTGGAGTTGTTGTTTTTTTTCAGCCTGACCACAGAACCTGTTCGCTCACTGTTCGCTTCCTCTTAGAGCACACACACACACACACACACACACACACACACACACACACACACACACACACACACACACACTCACACAAGGCTAGGCAGATACGCCGTAAGTTAGTCAGATTAGAGAAGTTGTCAGGGGCAACCCTGCCACACAGAGAAGCACCTGGTGGTTTGGAGATGCACCGTTAATGAGCAGTAGAAGGAGCAGCAGGAACAGCAGGAGCAACAGCAGCAGGAAGAGGGCTCGTATCTCGCTGGGTTTCCCCAGAGCACCGGGAGGACGACCAGGAGGTGATGGAGGAGCAGGCGGCGGTACTCAGACACCTCCTGGTTCACCTGGAGACCAAGGAGGCGGCGGGGGACTCGGAGGACGGACTCGGCGAGGAGTTCTCGGTGAGTGTCTTCTCGTCGCCACTCTTCTGAGCCACTCGACTTCCCAGACGACGTGAGACCGGTGTCGGCCACGGCTCAGCGTCTCCGATGTCCCTGCGGCAGGTCCAACTCCAACTAAATGCGTCTTTTAACGGCAACGTACCTGCGTGTTGTGTTTAGCGGGAGCAAAACAGTCGTACAAATTTATACCACATACAATATCGAAACTACTGACGTTCGGAGAAGACCGGGGTCGGCACAGGTCAACCCTGGCATGGCTGAGTGCTTCCTCTTTACGCGAACACATCCAGGGCTGTCGGCAAATGCAATGGAACTGGCTTTAGAGCCACTGTCACGTTGTGTGTCGCGCACACACACAGACATCATACATGCATGTACAGTATAATAACACGCCGCACAAAAGTCACAAGTCACAAGTCACAAGTCTCGTGTCACTGGGTGACATCACCGCGGAGCCATCTCCATGCCTATCCCCACCGGGGACGCAGACGGCCATGTTGCTGTCATGTCTCTGCCGTCGGGACCGGGGGGGGGGGGGGGCACAACAAACCTCCTGCATCACTTCCTGTCAGAACAAAAAGCTCTCTGTGGTGTCAGTGCCCTAGATGGTATGACAGGTCTTTCACAAGCTGCTCGAGAGCGGCGAGAACTACACATCGACTTGGAACAAAAAGCTTCTTTCTGCGTGTGTGTGTGTGTGTGTGCGTGTGTGTGTGTGTGTTGCAGCAAAATAAGAGAGAGAAGGAAGGAAAGAGAGATAGGAGGATAGAAGGCGGGAGTGTGCTGTGTTGTGTTTTCAGAGTTGCTCACAGATTCTGTGGCGTCAAAACGGTTTTGAAGTTAAAATAAGTGACCGATAGCTTGGAGGCCGCAGCAGCCAGAAGTGGATGGTGTCTGTGTAACGCATGGCCTGCACAGCCCATGGCTAACTGTAGTCAGTATATCAACTCTAAGTGTTGTTCTGTGTCCAGACTATAAGGACTAGCCCTCTTCCTCTTATTGTGACTCATGTGTGTAAACCCACAAAATAGTTTCTTCTTCATTGTGAATCATAAGGATGCTACTCATACTACGCACCACTTTGGAAACATGGTGATGTTGTAACTTGCAGTGTCTGTCCTGGATGCTCTTCAACATCACCGAGTGGTTTATTAGTTATTATTATACGCTGGGAGAAATGTGCTCAACGCTTCCAGGAGTTGGAATGTGCTTCTGTGGGTCCGCTGGGAATGCATGTCTTGTATTGTGCGGTTTGTGTCGTCAGCAGAAATGAAAGTGAGATCGGCATTCGTTTGTGTTCCCAGAGGTTGAAAACACAGTCCATCCAGTACCGAAATGACAACACCTTCCCCAGCAGGGCGGCGCTAACTAAGGACAACGTGAAGAAGAATCGATACAAAGACATTGTTCCCTGTGAGAAGCACAACATCCAATCAGTAACAAATATATTAATTAGTTATTAATATGAAATAAAATGTCCACTACTGTAGAGTGTATGAGTATGTTGTGTTCCTACTCCCATAGTTGATCACACCAGAGTAACACTGAGCCTGAACATCAGCCAGCATGATGGGGACTACATCAATGCTAGCTTCATCGAGGTAGCGTCATGGTTCCTATTACATTCGGTTATGTTTTGATTCTCAGGGTCACAAATACTTAAGACAAATAGTTAACTCAATCAAAACACAATTTAACCAACACAAAGTGAGGCCAGCAAAAATGGCTGATTGGCGCTTTGAGTTTGCAAGACACTTGTAGTGTGTTGTGTGACTTGTGACTGCGGGCGATTTTTCTCTCGGTCCAAAGGGGGTGACGGGCTCAAGGGCCTACATCGCTACGCAGGGACCTCTTCCTCACACCCTGCTGGATTTCTTCCGGATGATCTGGGAGTACAAGATACAGGTGAGAGCACCGGAGGTCACCGATGCCATGACCGCACGCACGCTCAGAAACACTCACAACATGGATAGAGTCACTGAGCTGTTACATATCATTCACACAGCACCTTGCAGATTGATTGTTGTGTCAATGTTGTGACTGTACTGGGAGTTTGTGCCAGGCGTAGGTATCCTGATAGTGCCACCGTCTGCTATGTTGCATCTTTCATGGTCTCTTGTTTCATGGTAGGTCGTGGTGATGGCCTGCCGAGAGTTTGAGATGGGACGGGTAGGACCCTTTCATCACCTCCATCACACCTGACACCCCTCACTCCTTCTTTCTCGCTCACCGCAGCCACGACACTATAAACATGAAATAAGATCCCAGACCAAACCAGTTAAGAACCACTGAGAAGACAGAGAAACAGAAAGATTGATGGAATATAACGATCTTCAGGTGGCGATAGAAGCAGACTGACGGTAGACAGCAGGTCCAGGCAGCACAGAGAAACCTCAGTTACAGTCCACACAGGTCGGTAAGGAGGGAGAGGCCACAGGAGAAGACAGTGTCGGTCCACAGGTGAAGACAGCGTCGGGTCCACAGGAGAAGACAGCGTCGGGTCCACAGGAGAAGACAGCGTCGGGTCCACAGATGAAGACAGCGTCGGGTCCACAGGACAAGACAGCGTCGGGTCCACAGGTGAAGACAGCGTCGGGTCCACAGGAGAAGACAGCGTCGGGTCCACAGGAGAAGACAGCGTCGGGTCCACAGATGAAGACAGCGTCGGGTCCACAGGACAAGACAGCGTCGGGTCCACAGGTGAAGACAGCGTCGGGTCCACAGGAGAAGACAGCGTCGGGTCCACAGGTGAAGACAGCGTCGGGTCCACAGGAGAAGACAGCGTCGGGTCCACAGGAGAAGACAGCGTCGGGTCCACAGATGAAGACAGCGTCGGGTCCACAGGACAAGACAGCGTCGGGTCCACAGGTGAAGACAGCGTCGGGTCCACAGGAGAAGACAGCGTCGGGTCCACAGATGAAGACAGCGTCGGGTCCACAGATGAAGACAGCGTCGGGTCCACAGGACAAGACAGCGTCGGGTCCACAGGTGAAGACAGCGTCGGGTCCACAGGAGAAGACAGCGTCGGGTCCACAGATGAAGACAGCGTCGGGTCCACAGATGAAGACAGCGTCGGGTCCACAGGAGAAGACAGCGTCGGGTCCACAGATGAAGACAGCGTCGGGTCCACAGGAGAAGACAGCGTCGGGTCCACAGGAGAAGACAGCGTCGGGTCCACAGGTGAAGACAGCGTCGGGTCCACAGGAGAAGACAGCGTCGGGTCCACAGGTGAAGACAGCGTCGGGTCCACAGGAGAAGACAGCGTCGGGTCCACAGGAGAAGACAGCGTCGGGTCCACAGGAGAAGACAGCGTCGGGTCCACAGACTCTCACTGTCACCTTATAGTGCGTCACTGCAACACAAAGAAGAAACGCAAGAAAACACACAAGTAATGTGATAACGTGACTAAAGACAAAAAGTAGAACTATGAAGGACAAACACAAACAAATAATAATGTTATAATGTCCACTTCTTGACATCCTGGTGTCTCCCAAATGTTCCATATTATATTTATATTCCCAACTCCAAGTCTCGGATGACAAGAACAAACGACTCGTACCGTCCTAGTTGGTGGTTTATTGTGTGGACTCCAATTCAATTCAATTCAATGTTATTTGTATAACATTGATCACAAGACAGTCTCAAAGGGCTTCACAGGCCAGATTATGATGATGATGATGATGGGCCGAAGGTGATTCATGACTCCACATATGAATGTCTGCCACATGTTTTGCAGAAAAAGTGTGAACGTTACTGGCCAGAGAAGCAGGCACAGCCGTTTGTCTGCAAGCCTTTCACTGTTTACTGTGTGAGTACTTCTTTAACACCGTACCACTTCCTTCTTATTGTCACTAACTTCTCTCAGCAACCTTTCCCCCGACCGCGGTCCCCGGGCCGTTAGAACCCGCAGGAGGAACCTCGCAGAACAAAAAACGTACAACTCCACATGAACATAGAGTAGTGTATGTGGATTCATACAACGTGATTACCGATGTTGAATCTACATTTAAGGCGCACTGATTTGTATCCATGCTGACTTGTGCAGCATCTTGTGCTGTGTATTATTATTATTATTCATTATATGTGGTAGAAATATTTATGGCATTATTTCTCATGTGCAGGATTACGATGAAAAAAAAGGAGATTATTGGACGAGAGAATTAAGGATCGTCTATCAAAATGTAAGTGATGTTATGTCATATTTACATTGTGATGAGGATTCTGGTGGTCGGTGTGAACGACGACGAAGAACATACAGCTTTGCTCAGTGTGTTTGTGTTGAGAGCTAGCGCTATGAGTTCGGCGCCTTCCGCAGACGTACAGACGTACTTTTTAAACGTTGATGAGGGTTTTTCTGCGGTTCTCCAACTAACGTCTAATGTTTCACTCCTGAGCCGCGGTCAGCGAGACGTGAGCGCGTCGCCTCACCACTGCGCTGTGTGCCGTCTGCAGAGCAGCCGAGTGTTGCGACAGCTGCACTACGCGAACTGGCCCGACCACGGCGTCCCCGACTCCATCCCGCCCATCCTAGACCTGCTGCAGGAGATGCGGCTGTACCAGGACCACGACGACGCGCCCATCTGCATTCACTGCAGGTCATAACCCCTCCGTCCACACGTCTCCTCTCCTGCCTCCTCCACTCCTCATCTCCTCAACTCCTCTCTCCTCTCCTCTCCTCTCCTCTGCCCTCCACAATCCCATGCTTCATGCAGAGCTGGTTAGATTGGGTTGAATTCGGTTCAATATCAGCCCCTCACATAGCCAGACAACACCAACCGACTTCTTGTTTGACACAGGAAGTCGTTTGTTGGGTGTTGTAGCCTACAGCCCACTCGAAATGAAAGCACACACACGTGCACGGTACACACATACACACACACACCACACACACACACACACACACGTGCACGGTACAACCACACACACACGCACGCCAACGCACACACAAAACACACGCCAGCACTGCACGCACACTTTAACACTGTTCATAGGGTAAATACATCACAGTTTTGGACTATATATATATACAGTATACAACCTGCACTATTAATGTAACTTTAATGTTTTCTACTGCAGCGATATATTTACCACATGAGAAAATATCTGGCCCAGAAAGGATGTGCTTTTTTTTCAGAATCTTTCTTTCTCTTTATTTATTTCATTCTGGTCCAATTGTGACGTCAGTAACCGTCTTCTGAATGCGTAGGGCTGTAACTGTACAGTAGTTGTAACTGCAGCCACTAGAGGCCGCTAACTAACACGAAGTCGTCCCCTGGGGAGGCTGTAGTGCACCTGGGGGCCTCAGGACAGGTGCAGACCGCCAGGTGGTCTCTACTGGGTGTTGGTCAGGGCCCCAGCACCCTGTCCATAGCCGAATCCTTTGGGTCCAAAGTTTTTGCCGTAACATGCTGGAGAAAGAGAAGAGAAATGGTCACAAACCCATCATAGTTCACTGGTTAGTATTACTGTAGCTGATAGAAGGTGCTATCCCTCAGACTGCTGTGTAAAAAGTACAATATTAGCCTCAGAGATGTAGTGGAGTAGAAGTATAAAGTGGCAGAAAATAGAAATACTCATAAATCACTTTTGGCCCCATAATAATAATCTGTCCTGTAGAGCCCTTTGAGACAGTCTTGTGATTAAGGGCTATACAAATACAATTGAATTGACAAAACATTGAAATACTCAAATGTGTGAAATGCACAAATGTGTACAATATTTCAGTAAATCTAGGCTACTTGTTATAGTAACCACTGGTTGTATTGCACATACTGTACAATCAATCAGGGCTTAAGTTCACGTTCACACAGGCAGCTGCAGTGTCTTCCCAGAGACTGCAGGTGACATTTGACCTTTGCAGTAGATTTCTCCGTCCTTGTCGGCCAGCGTGGTGGACTCCAGGCCCTTCCCACACAGAGCGCACCTGAAGCAGCCGCTCTTATGCCAGGCCTGAAACGCAAAATAGACAGCAAAACAGATAACGTGCGAAAATTTACTTCAACACACTAATCTATGCCATGTTGTCCGGGGCGGCACCAGGGATTTTGGGGCCCCGTCAAAAGAAACCATATAGGGGCCCCACCACGGCCGAGCAGAAAAAAGTCACGTTATTTTACCAAAAAACTCATTATACTGTACATATGGACCCATATAATACTGTGATACTTTTACTATGTGGTTAAATGAGGTTTGCATGGAGTATCATCCTTAAGAGAACATTATTTTCTTCATGTTTGTTTAAGTATTTCTTATGTAAGAGGGTGACAGGGGCCCTCCAGTATATTTAGTTTTATTCTTTTTGATACAAATTCTATCAAGTCTATCAACCAATGTATTTAGCCAATTTTACTGTAGTTGTGTCACTAATTACTTAGAAGGAAAGAAATCCAAATAAAAACAAACTTTTAATTTCAGGCTTTTAGCGGGGCCCCCCTCCACTGTGGGCCCCTGGGTACTGTCCCCCCCCCCCCAGTCCCACGGCCCTGCATATTGTCACTGATGCTAAAATGTACCAGTGTGTGTGTTTGTGTACTGGACGTGTTTCTTTATGAGTTGTGTGTTTCTTACGCTTCCCGCTCCGATCACTTTCTCCGCGGCGTACACGGCCTTGCCGCACCGCGGGCACTTGTCCGTCCCGCCGAACTTCTGTGCCAGCGGGGACTGGTTCTGGTTGGTGGTGGGCTGGTGGGGCGCCGCTCTGGAGGGGAGCAGCGGCATCGTTAGGCCGACGGCCCCGGAGCTTTTAGAAACAGCCCCGGATCTCACAATTATGGGTTTTTTTGTGTAAAATAAATAAATAAATAAAGAAAAAAGGTGTTTTTTTTCAATCCATCCAAAGAAATACAGTACATAATAATAAAGAAAGATATATACTATAAAATAATATTTATAAAAAATAATATATATATATATGATTACAAATTTGAGATCCCGGGCTTTTAATCCATCATTGCGACCTTAATATGACATCTTAAGTACAAACACACAAGCTTTTGGGGGTCCTCTGTGTCACTCAGCAGCAGAATATGACTAAATACTAACAGAGGTCTGGGCTGAGCCCCCAGTGCGTGTGTGTGTGTCTGTGTGTGTGTGTGTGTGTGTGTGTGTGTGTGTGTGTGTGTGTGCGTGTGTGTGTGTGTGTGTGTGTGTGTGTGTGCGCGTGCGTGTGTGTCTGTGTGTGTGTGGTTCGTACGCCGCGGGTTTGATTCCCAGCGACTCCCCGGCGTCGGTGCTGAGCGTTCCCGCTCCCTGGCCGTAGCCGTAGCCTTTTGGCCCGTACTTCTTGCCATAGCACGCCTTGCAATAGATCTCGTCCGTGTGGACCGCGATGGTGGTGCTGTCCAGGTTCTTCCTGCACACCACTGGACGGTACACACACACACACACACACACACACACACACACACACACACACACACACACACACACACACACACACAAGCACAATTTGTGATTAACGACATGCTCTTAAAACAATGTCCTAAGGTGAAGGGTAAACGAGCAGTAGAAGAAGCAGGCAGGTGAGTACAGGTGAGTACAGGTGAGTACAGGTGAGTACAGGTGAGTACAGGTGAGGTACAGGTTTTGGCATAATTCATGTTTGGCTTGAACTCATGTGATTAAAGCAGGGTTCCCACGGGTCCTTGAGATCCTTGTACGTTTGGGAATTTGACAAAAGAAATCAATGCCCTGGAAGTTTTTGAAGTTGGGTCATTGAAAGTGCTTGAATTGACTGATGAAGAATTTATTGACAAGAATTGAAATGAATTTAAATGTAAGTGCAGTACATTCAAGCCTCTCTCTCTTTTTAAGTCTTGTGTGAAGCCTGATGGTTCTAAGTCATGATAAGATGTCTCAGTTGGGTCTCTGAATTTAAGGGGGTTGGGCCTGGAACGCCCTCGGATGTTTGTGAAGGTTTGGAGGAGGATGTGTTGACTACGACTCGGTAGCTTCCGCCCCCCAGGAACCCCAGGAACCCCAGGAAGTGCTTGAGCGTTCTGAGTGGCGTGTGACTCACTGCACAGGAAGCAGGACTTGTGGAAGCTCCGCCCATCACACTGCACCTCTTCCGCAAAGTACACCGTCTTCTGGCAGCAGCCACACTTGTTTCCTCCTCCGAAGGGCATCCTACACACACACACACACACACACACACACACACACACACGCACCCCTTTGAGGGATGAGTTGGCAGGAAAGGCAGGTTACCAAGGCAACAGGCTCCACCCACAAGTCACTCCACAGTGTGAGTTAAGGCCTCTGTATGATTCTTCATCAATACTTGTATCAACCCACGACCGAAAGAGGTGGCGTGTTTCTGTATAAGATACTTGGAGTACTGGGTTGCTGCCTAAGTGACGTTGGATGTGATAGATAATATTGATGATGATTGTTGTTGTTGTTGTTGTTGTTGTTGTTGTTGTTATAGCAGGCAAACACTATACTGTATGTTGCTGTAGCCACAGGTGATGACATCAAGGTGAAATATGTGTGTTTGCTGCAGTGCTGGCTGTGGGCGGACAGGAGTCCTGTGTGTGATCGATTACACCTGGAACCTGGTGAAGAGACAGGTACACTCTGTCTCATCCGTCTCTCACTTCTCATCCTGTCTCTCATCTGTCTCATCCTGTCTCTCATCTGTCTCATCCTGTCTCTCATCTGTCTCATCCTGCCTCTCATCTGTCTCATCCTGCCTCTATTCTGTCTCATCCTGTCTCTCATCTGTCTCATCCTGTCTCTCATTCTGTCCTCAATCTGTCTCATCCTACCTCTCATCTGTTCTCATCCTGTCTCTCATCTGGTCATCCTGTCTCATACCTGTCTCTCATCTGTCTCATCCTGTCTCTCATCTGTCTCATCCTGCCTCTCATCTGTCTCATCCTGTCTCTCATCTGTCTCATCCTGCCTCTCATCTGTCTCATCCTGTCTCTCATCTGTCTCATCCTGTCTCTCATCTGTCTCATCCTGTCTCATCTGTCTGATACAAGCTTCCCTGTTTTCAGACGATCCCAGCAGACTTCAGCATCTATAACCTGGTGCAACTCATGCGCACTCAGAGGCCGTCCGTGGTTCAGACTAAGGTGGTGACTGCTGGCTTCTTATTCTACTTCCTCTTATTAGAAGAAACCATTTTTTTTTCAAGCATCCGTTGTTGTTTTTGTTTGGGGGGGGGGGGGGGGGGGGGCGTCTGTTTTAAAATGTAATTTGCTTCCTTTCTCATAATGGCCATAATATTAATATGACTGTTTTTGTAATGTTTGTGAAATTAGGAGCAGTATGAGCTGGTCTACAAAACCGTCAAGTTCTTGTTTGAGAATTATTTGCAGTCGTGTGAAACTCAAACCCAGGTGAGCACAGAGGGGCCACTTTGAATACGCAAATATTATATCTATAGTTCCTAGAGACCTGCAAATCAATACTTTATTCATTACTCTGTGTGCTTTGAATACTTCAATACATTCACTCACATAGAGTTTAAGAGGAGTATGGTCAGAGTGTTTTGAAAGGTTAAGTTAATATAAAGAAATGAGCAATGTCTTCTTTTCCATCACTGTTTAAAGATGAGGAAGTTACTAGTGTCGTATGGAACTAATGTACGGAACCAAATTATAACGTGACCATTATACGTCGTCAGAGATGAAGGAAAGTCACACCCCGGCTCAGAACATCTCTGTTTGTTTTGTTCTGTGTTTCAATGTTCTCCAAATACCCACGGGTTGCCAGATATGCAACAAATTGGCAACACAATCACAGCGTGCTGCAGCCACTGGCCCGTCTCGTATAGTGTCGCCCTCGGCAACCCGCGTGAACTCCAATTTGGAACTGGAGCTACCCATTCTAAAAGCTAGCAGTGTCATTGTAACATATAGCACCTTTAAGCCGAGGTGATTGGTGTTTATTGATGCGTTATTTGGTTGATGAAGACAAGACAAGAGTTGGTTCTACCCTACACTACTACCGTGGAGTAGTACTGTGCAGAGATTGCGTGACAACCTGGTCTGCGAACATGATTCCCCCCCGAGCGCTGCTAACCTTGTGGTCTTGTGGTTGAACGCCGGCGTGCAGGTGCAGCCGGCCGCCTCCCCGCTCCCAGCCGCCGCCTCCCCGCTCCCAGCCGCCGCCTCCCCGCTCCCAGCCGCCGCCTCCCCGCTCCCAGCCGCCGCTACCCAGACCTCGGAGCCCAGGGAGCCGTCAGAAGGGGACCTGCAGCCTCCTTCACAGCGCTGGCTGGATCCAGAGGCACGGAGTCTCAGGTGCACCGCTGCATCTTTATTTCTGTGATGATTATACACATTTACTCACCTTTTATTAGATTTGAACAACGTCTAATCATTGCATCCAGGTTACAAACGCAGGTGCTTGACGACACTCAACTCGGGCCGCCATGGTCAGCACAGGAGACGGTTCTAGCACGACCGCAGACAGACGACCACCACTGGATCGTAGGAGGAGAAGAAGAAGAAGAAGAACCACCACGACTCCCCGACCCCCATCATCATCATCATCACCACCATCCGCCACCGGACCTACCACAGAGACCGTTGGCTGAGGCTGGGACCCAGGCAGCCCCCCAGGGTCCTGACCAGGGACCAGAGGACGAGAGTGCGGATCCGGAGGACGGTACGCCGCCGCCCAAACCGTCCAGGCCCCGGCTGGCCACCGCCTGCCTGACCGTGGAGGACCCCTACTTTGAGGGCTTGGGGAGAGCGTCGACGGCGGACGAACCGCTGGAGAGCCTGATGGAGGACTTGGTCGGCTTCCGCACTCCGACGGTGAGCCTGAATGGCCGCAGTCTGCCACCGGACGGCCCCTGCTCAGGTAACCTCGTCTCAGACGTGTGTGTGTGTGTGCACTCCCAGGGCCTCCTGGTGACCTCCGCAGGACGGGGGAGCTGATGTTCTGAGACGGTGTGCTTCTCTTGCAGGTGAAACAGAGAACGTCTTCCCTCCGGCACTGCCCACGCGAACGGCTGAGTCCTTTATGCTTGTTGATTCAGGTCGGTGCTTTAGTAAGGTACTAAATGAATATAGAATAAGTACAACATTTTAAAGCAGAGGCCACCAGGTGTGAGCGTGATTAGCCCTTCCAAACGATTTCAGAATCTCAAGAATCTCAAGGTTTTTGACATCACAAGTGGGAATGTCCACCCAGATGTATGCTGGATAGATCAACCTCCCAGCCTACCTACCCTGTGGACTCTAGCAACTGTTAGGCTGATCTATCCACCGTACATCTGGGTGGACACTAAAACCAGACATTCTAGACCTTGGTGGTGTGACTGTGATTGTGAGTCCTTTAAAGACTCAGTTTTGTTCCTGAGTTCCCCATTTTGATTTGGTCTTGTAATTCCACTTCACCTTTCGCCCCTTCGTGACCTTTCAGAGCACGCAGAGTCCAGCGGGAGGTTAGAGGTCGTCATCCCCCAGAACGCTGCAGCTCTGGCCGTCAAGGAAATGGGAGGTGAGAGTGATCACGTGGTTTCATTTCGATGCTTTGATCCATTAGTCCTCATCGATTGATGCCTTCAGTATCCAGACTTCCTTGAAATCCGTGAAAGTTTGTGAATGTGAGTTCAAAGAAATCAAGGCCTTGAAAGTTTTTGAAAATAGACATACAGTAAATAGACATGAGTCATTGAAAGTGCTTGAAATTGTATTTGTATTATTCTGTGTATTTCTCTATTGTTTTATTGTACTGTATTGCTATGCAACCTGGCACAAGAATTTCCTTCAGGATTAATAAAGTTCTATCTTATCTTATCTTGTCTTATCTTAGCTAATGATGATGTTAGCTTCAAACAGCTCCTGGGCATCAATGAGGAGGAGGAGGAGGAGGAGGAGGAGGAGGAGGAGGAGAATATCATAATATAGAATCCTAAAATCCATAGACTTACATTTACCTTTGGATCTGAAGAAACTTCAAACTCTGGAGGAGAGAAAGACAACAAGCAACCGATGAATGAATGAGAGCTCAGATGTTTCCCTCACAACAGACGGTGTTCAGCTTCTAGCTCACCCTGGTTCTAGGCATCACCTTCCCGTTGCTAGGGTGACACGTTCTATCCTCCGAGGTCTGAGCGCTCACAGAGGCCACATGCTGCTCTGCTCCTGGAGACAGATATCACACACAACACACACACACACACCACACACACACACACACACACACACACACACACACACACACCACACACACACACACACACATACATATTATATTGTTCGTTTAAACCACTTGTAATGAGAAACTCTGTGTGTGTGTGTGTGTGTGTGTGTGTGTGTGTGTGTGTGTGTGTGTGTGTGTGTGTGTGTGTCTGTGTGTGTGGTTGTGTGGTGTTGTGTGGTGTGGTGTGTGTGTGTGTGTATGAGCCCCTCTCTCTGATCAGCATGTCATGTGAGGACATGTGATTGCTGCTCACCACTTCCTGCTCCGCTAAACACCACAGAGGGGCGAGCCAACTGGCGCACCAGGCGACGGGTTCTGGACACACACACACAACACACACACACACACCACACACACACACACACACAACACACACACACACCACCACACACACACACACACACACACACACACACACACACACACACACACACAGTTTACAACCTGAGCTAAATGTATCTCCCATTTTTGTTTTGTTGTGGCTCCAACTAGAGGAAGCAAGACTCTCAGTATATTATCACTGGTTTAAATTTGTTATTCACTGTTATACTGAATTGTCTTATGCAGCTCACCTTCTCTTGAACTCTTAGCAACGAACACTCTGAAGGAAGGAATGGAATAAAGCAGTGTGTTAGTGTTGGTGGTGTGTGGTGTGTGTGTTGTGTGTGAATAGAACGGTGTATGAGTTACAGCTGATCAGAGGTTCAGATCCCGGGCTCACCTTGCTCCGTTTCATGGACAGGCACAAAATCCACGAAGCCCTTGGGCTGGGAGCTATACGGCCACTCGGACGACGCTCCCATCCAGGGTCCCGGGTCGGAGGCCTGGAGGTGGGGGACGCTGCTCTCATCCGCTGTCGTCGGGAATACAAAAGCAGAGGGGAGAGGGGCTCGATCACTGGGGGGTCCGTGGAACTCAAGGTGGGACGCGGTGACTCAGTTGCAGCTGCCAACAAAACCACAAACGCTTTGTTGGTTCCTGCTGGTGTGTTGGCTTTCCTGCTGTGAGTTGGGATGACGAAGGACATGTACCCTCACCTAGCTCAGCAGCCCAAGACGAAGGACTCTGGAGTTCTGTGAGGAAGAGGAGGGGACAGGAACTCTGTGGAGACACACAGGGTTTTACTGTCACGAGTGTGTTACAACACAGCGCTGTTGTAAAGGCTCCACGCCAAGTTAAGGTACATTTACATTTAGGGCATTTGACAGACGCCGAATGCCCTAAATGTAAATGTATTACCTTAGCGTGGAGCGTCATTTTAACTGCCATAAGATATGAAGAGTTCAGAAAGTATTCTCCTTATATTCTCCTATATCTCCTTCTGGAGGAGGAGGAGGAGGGAGGAGGAGGAGGAGGTGGTCAGGGAAGCTCCTTAGCAACAGTATAAAAGATATGGCCTGTGTGTATATATTGCACAGAGGCCATATATACTCTTTTTTCTTGTGAGTATACAGTAAGTCATTGTTACAACACACTCGAGGAATTAAAAATAAATATTTCACATACCGGTGGAAGTCTTTGGTACTTTTAGGCTCTGAAAAAAACCCCCAAACGAGACAGCAGTTTTATCAGACAATATTCTCTGCTCTGGAGTCTGTCAATTGCTCTGTTTCAAAGTGTGTTTATATTGATTAGTATGCATTATGCATTTCAGTGTTTCTCCAGATACCGTAACATCTGACTTGGTGACATGCCCTCACCTTGCTTCCTGGACCAGGGATTGAGCTCATGTTGAGTGACAGGGGCCCTCAACGAACTACAGGACACTCCGAGGAGACGCCCACTCTGTTCAGACCCGCCGGTTCGCTCGCGGTGCGCGGCTCCGCGGGGCTGGAAGACATGTCGTTACAGTACATTCACTGACTCCTTCATACGCCAGCGCGAGTCACGGTGTCGTGGGCCACACCCACCTCCGTCTGGGGCCAACTGGTAGGACTCTGGGGTCCGTTCTGGCAGCGGGGGGACAGGTGAGGGCGGGCCGCTGGCGCCTTGGTAGAAGAGCAGGTTAATCAGCGGGTGTGATCGTCGTAGTACACACTAAACAGACGATCATGTTCAGCCCCCCTTCAACACCTTCCCAAGCAGCTATGAGACACTGAGAATCTTTATCATTTATAACTAGCAGGCTTTACCGAAGCTCACAGACAACTATTTAAAACAATTCAATTGTGCTGTAGCATATCTACAGATATCAAAGGTACTTCAATTTCTATTCTTGCACAAACTGTACAATTTCAAGCACTTTCAACTGCGGCCATTCAGGCTCACCGTCGGAGTGCGGAAGCCGACCAAGTCCTCCATCAGGCTCTCCAGCGGTTCGTCCGCCGTCGACGCTCTCCCCAAGCCCTCAAAGTAGGGGTCCTCCACGGTCAGGCAGGCGGTGGCCAGCCGGGGCCTGGACGGTTTGGGCGGCGGCGTACCGTCCTCCGGATCCGCACTCTCGTCCTCTGGTCCCTGGTCAGGACCCTGGGGGGCTGCCTGGGTCCCAGCCTCAGCCAACGGTCCTCTGTGGTAGGTCCGGTGGCGGATGGTGGTGATGATGATGATGATGGGGGTCGGGGAGTCGTGGTGGTTCTTCTTCTTCTTCTTCTCCTCCTACGATCCAGTGGTGGTCGTCTGTCTGCGGTCGTGCTAGAACCGTCTCCTGTGCCTGACCATGGCGGCCCGAGTTGAGTGTCGTCAAGCACCTGCGTTTGTAACCTGGATGCAATGATTAGACGTTGTTCAAATCTAATAAAAGGTTAGTAAATGTGTATAATCATCACAGAAATAAAGATGCAGCGGTGCACCTGAGACTCCGTGCCTCTGGATCCAGCCAGCGCTGTGAAGGAGGCTGCAGGTCCCCTTCTGACGGATCCCTGGGCTCCGAGGTCTGGGTAGCGGCGGCTGGGAGCGGGGAGGCGGCGGCTGGGAGCGGGGAGGCGGCGGCGGGGAGCGGGGAGGCGGCCGGCTGCACCTGCACGCCGGCGTTCAACCACAAGACCACAAGGTTAGCAGCGCTCGGGGGGGAGTCATGTTCGCAGACCAGGTGTCACGCAATCTCTGCACAGTACTAACTCCCACGGTAGTAGTGTAGGGTAGAACCAACTCTTGTCTTGTCTTCATCAACCAAATACGCATCAATAAACACCAATCACCTCGGCTTAAAGGTGCTATATGTTACAATGACACTGCTAGCTTTTAGAAATGGGTAGCTCCAGTTCCAAATTGGAGTTCACAGCGGGTTGCCGAGGGCGACACTATACGAGACGGGCCAGTGGCTGCAGCACGCTGTGATTGTGTTGCCCAATTTGTTGCATATCTGGCAACCCGTGGGTATTGGAGAACATTGAAACACAGAACAAAACAACAGAGATGTTCTGAGCGGGGTGTGACTTTCCTTCATCTTCTGACGACGTATAATGGTCACGTTATAATTTGGTTCCGTACTTAGTTCCATACGAACACTAGTAACTTCCTCATCTTTAAACAGTGATGGAAAGAAGACATTGCTCATTTCTTTATCATTAACTTAACCTTTCAAAACACTCTGACCATACTCCTCTTAAACTCTATGTGAGTGAATGTATTGAAGTATTCAAAGCACACAGAGTAATGAATAAAGTATTGATTTGCAGGTCTCTAGGAACTATAGATATAATATTTGCGTATTCAAAGTGGCCCCTCTGTGCTCACCTGGGTTTGAGTTTCACACGACTGCAAATAATTCTCAAACAAGAACTTGACGGTTTTGTAGACCAGCTCATACTGCTCCTATTTCACAAACATTACAAAAACAGTCATAATTAATATTATGGCCATTATGAGAAAGGAAGCAAATTACATTTTAAAACAGACGCCCCCCCCCCCCCCCCCCCCCAAACAAAAACAACAACGGATGCTTGAAAAAAAAATGGTTTCTTCTAATAAGAGGAAGTAGAATAAGAAGCCAGCAGTCACCACCTTAGTCTGAACCACGGACGGCCTCTGAGTGCGCATGAGTTGCACCAGGTTATAGATGCTGAAGTCTGCTGGGATCGTCTGAAAACAGGGAAGCTTGTATCAGACAGATGAGAGAGAGGTCAGGATGAGACAGATGAGAGACAGGATGGAAGACGATTGAGACAGATGAGACAGGATGAGACAGATGAGAGACAGGATGAGACAGATGAGAGACAGGATGAGACAGATGAGAGACAGGATGAGACAGATGAGAGACAGGATGAGACAGATGAGAGACAGGATGAGACAGATGAGAGACAGGATGAGACAGATGAGAGACAGGATGAGACAGATGAGAGACAGATGAGACAGATGAGACAGATGAGAGACAGGATGAGACAGATGAGAGACAGGATGAGACAGATGAGAGACAGGATGAGACAGATGAGAGACAGGATGAGACAGATGAGAGACAGGATGAGACAGAGTGTACCTGTCTCTTCACCAGGTTCCAGGTGTAATCGATCACACACAGGACTCCTGTCCGCCCACAGCCAGCACTGCAGCAAACACACATATTTCACCTTGATGTCATCACCTGTGGCTACAGCAACATACAGTATAGTGTTTGCCTGCTATAACAACAACAACAACAACAACAACAACAATCATCATCAATATTATCTATCACATCCAACGTCACTTAGGCAGCAACCCAGTACTCCAAGTATCTTATACAGAAACACGCCACCTCTTTCGGTCGTGGGTTGATACAAGTATTGATGAAGAATCATACAGAGGCCTTAACTCACACTGTGGAGTGACTTGTGGGTGGAGCCTGTTGCCTTGGTAACCTGCCTTTCCTGCCAACTCATCCCTCAAAGGGGTGCGTGTGTGTGTGTGTGTGTGTGTATGTGTGTGTGTGTGTGTAGGATGCCCTTCGGAGGAGGAAACAAGTGTGGCTGCTGCCAGAAGACGGTGTACTTTGCGGAAGAGGTGCAGTGTGATGGGCGGAGCTTCCACAAGTCCTGCTTCCTGTGCAGTGAGTCACACGCCACTCAGAACGCTCAAGCACTTCCTGGGGTTCCTGGGGTTCCTGGGGGGCGGAAGCTACCGAGTCGTAGTCAACACATCCTCCTCCAAACCTTCACAAACATCCGAGGAGCCTGAATGGCCGCAGTCTGCCACCGGACGGCCCCTGCTCAGGTAACCTCGTCTCAGACGTGTGTGTGTGTGTGCACTCCCAGGGCCTCCTGGTGACCTCCGCAGGACGGGGGAGCTGATGTTCTGAGACGGTGTGCTTCTCTTGCAGGTGAAACAGAGAACGTCTTCCCTCCGGCACTGCCCACGGCGAACGGCTGAGTCCTTTATGCTTGTTGATTCAGGTCGGTGCTTTAGTAAGGTACTAAATGAATATAGAATAAGTACAACATTTTAAAGCAGAGGCCACCAGGTGTGAGCGTGATTAGCCCTTCCAAACGATTTCAGAATCTCAAGAATCTCAAGGTTTTTGACATCACAAGTGGGAATGTCCACCCAGATGTATGCTGGATAGATCAACCTCCCAGCCTACCTACCCTGTGGACTCTAGCAACTGTTAGGCTGATCTATCCACCGTACATCTGGGTGGACACTAAAACCAGACATTCTAGACCTTGGTGGTGTGACTGTGATTGTGAGTCCTTTAAAGACTCAGTTTTGTTCCTGAGTTCCACATTTTGATTTGGTCTTGTAATTCCACTTCACCTTTCGCCCCTTCGTGACCTTTCAGAGCACGCAGAGTCCAGCGGGAGGTTAGAGGTCGTCATCCCCCAGAACGCTGCAGCTCTGGCCGTCAAGGAAATGGGAGGTGAGAGTGATCACGTGGTTTCATTTCGATGCTTTGATCCATTAGTCCTCATCGATTGATGCCTTCAGTATCCAGACTTCCTTGAAATCCGTGAAAGTTTGTGAATGTGAGTTCAAAGAAATCAAGGCCTTGAAAGTTTTTGAAAATAGACATACAGTAAATAGACATGAGTCATTGAAAGTGCTTGAAATTGTACAGTTTGTGCAAGAATAGAAATTGAAGTACCTTTGATATCTGTAGATATGCTACAGCACAATTGAATTGTTTTAAATAGTTGTCTGTGAGCTTCGGTAAAGCCTGCTAGTTATAAATGATAAAGATTCTCAGTGTCTCATAGCTGCTTGGGAAGGTGTTGAAGGGGGGCTGAACATGATCGTCTGTTTAGTGTGTACTACGACGATCACACCCGCTGATTAACCTGCTCTTCTACCAAGGCGCCAGCGGCCCGCCCTCACCTGTCCCCCCGCTGCCAGAACGGACCCCAGAGTCCTACCAGTTGGCCCCAGACGGAGGTGGGTGTGGCCACGACACCGTGACTCGCGCTGGCGTATGAAGGAGTCAGTGAATGTACTGTAACGACATGTCTTCCAGGCCCCGCGGAGCCGCGCACCGCGAGCGAACCGGCGGGTCTGAACAGAGTGGGCGTCTCCTCGGAGTGGTCCTGTAGTTCGTTGAGGGCCCCTGTCACTCAACATGAGCTCAATCCCTGGTCCAGGAGCAAGGTGAGGGCATGTCACCAAAGTCAGATGTACGGTATCTGGAGAAACACTGAAATGCATAATGCATACTAATCAATATAAACACACTTTGAAACAGAGCAATTGACAGACTCCAGAGCAGAGAATATTGTCTGATAAACTGCTGTCTCGTTTGGGGGTTTTTTCAGAGCCTAAAAGTACCAAAGACTTCCACCGGTATGTGAAATATTTATTTTTAATTCCTCGAGTGTGTGTAACAATGACTTACTGTATACTCACAAGAAAAAGAGTATATATGGCCTCTGTGCAATATATACACACAGGCCATATCTTTATACTGTTGCTAAGGAGCTTCCCTGACCACCTCCTCCTCCTCCTCCTCCTCCTCCTCCTCCTCCAGAAGGAGATATAGGAGAATATAAGGAGAATACTTCTGAACTCTTCATATCTTATGGCAGTAAAATGACGCTCCACGCTAAGGTAAGGTACATTTACATTTAGGGCATTCGGCGTCTGTCAAATGCCCTAAATGTAAATGTACCTTAACTTGGCGTGGAGCCTTTACAACAGCGCTGTGTTGTAACACACTCGTGACAGTAAAACCCTGTGTGTCTCCACAGAGTTCCTGTCCCCTCCTCTTCCTCACAGAACTCCAGAGTCCTTCGTCTTGGCTGCTGAGCTAGGTGAGGGTACATGTCCTTCGTCATCCCAACTCACAGCAGGAAAGCCAACACACCAGCAGGAACCAACAAAGCGTTTGTGGTTTTGTTGGCAGCTGCAACTGAGTCACCGCGTCCCACCTTGAGTTCCACGGACCCCCCAGTGATCGAGCCCCTCTCCCCTCTGCTTTTGTATTCCCGACGACAGCGGATGAGAGCAGCGTCCCCCACCTCCAGGCCTCCGACCCGGGACCCTGGATGGGAGCGTCGTCCGAGTGGCCGTATAGCTCCCAGCCCAAGGGCTTCGTGGATTTTGTCCTGTCCATGAAACGGAGCAAGGTGAGCCCGGGATCTGAACCTCTGATCAGCTGTAACTCATACACCGTTCTATTCACACACACACACACACACACACACCAACACTAACACACTGCTTTATTCCATTCCTTCCTTCAGAGTGTTCGTGCTAAGAGTTCAAGAGAAGGTGAGCTGCATAAGACAATTCATATAACAGTGAATAACAAATTTAAACCAGTGATAATATTACTGAGAGTCTTGCTTCCTCTAGTTGGAGCCACAACAAAACAAAAATGGAGATACATTTAGCTCAGGTTGTAAACTGTGTGTGTGTGTGTGTGTGTGTGTGTGTGTGTGTGTGTGTGTGTGTGTGTGTGTGTGTGTGTGTGTGTGTGTGTCAGAACCCGTCGCCGTGGTGCGCCAGTTGGCTCCGCCCTCTGTGGTGTTTAGCGGAGCAGGAAGTGGTGAGCAGCAATCACATGATCCTCACATGACATGCTGATCAGAGAGAGGGCTCATACACACACACACACACACACACACACACACACACACACACACACACACACACACACACACACACACACACACACACACACACACACACACACACACACACACAAGAGTTTCTCATTACAAGTGGTTTAAACGAACAATATAATATGTAGTGTGTGTGTGTGTGTGTGTGTGTGTGTGTGTGTGTGTGTGTGTGTGTGTGTGTGTGTGTGTGTGTGTGTGTGTGTGTGTGTGTGATATCTGTCTCCAGGAGCAGAGCAGCATGTGGCCTCTGTGAGCGCTCAGACCTCGGAGGATAGAACGTGTCACCCTAGCAACGGGAAGGTGATGCCTAGAACCAGGGTGAGCTAGAAGCTGAACACCGTCTGTTGTGAGGAAACATCTGAGCTCTCATTCATTCATCGGTTGCTTGTTGTCTTTCTCTCTCCAGAGTTTGAAGTTCTTCAGATCCAAAGGTAAATGTAAGTCTATGATTTTAGGATTCTATATTATGATATTCTCCTCCTCCTCCTCCTCCTCCTCCTCCTCCTCCTCCTCCTCATTGATGCCCAGGAGCTGTTTGAAGCTAACATCATCATTAGCTAAGATAAGACAAGATAAGATAAGATAGAACTTTATTAATCCTGAAGGAAATTCTTGTGCCAGGTTGCATAGCAATACAGTACAATAAAACAATAGAGAAATACACAGAATAATACAAATAAACTAACAGATTTACAAATGTACATATAGGTGAAATCTAAAAATATATAAGCAAGATAAGGTATTCAGTCCGCGAAAACAATTTGGCATAATTGAAACGTAATACAACTGTGATAATAATAATAATGGTAAGAGGACGTATTGCACATGATCGAAAGAATATTAACAATATTGCACATAATGTTGAATCGTGTTGAATGTTGAACATCGTGTTGTGTGTCGTTAGCTAAACCTGAGTCTCCAGCTGCCCCCGCTCAGCCCGGACAGCAGGCTCTGTCCGCCGCGGGGACGTCCGGCTCCGGGTTCAGATTCGGTACGTCTCTTACTTTACGTTTACACACCATGAGGATCCAACACGGTCCAGGACTAAAAGACAAACCTAAACCCTTCAGGATTTGGGAACCGCTTCACCAAGCCCAAGGGTCCGAGGAGTTATCCAGAACCCTGGATGTGAACCCTGGATCCCCCTCTCCCTCCCTCTCTCTCCCTCCCTCTCTCCCCCTCTCTCCCTCCCTCTCTCCCTCTCTCTCTCTCCCCTCTCTCCCTCCCTCTCTCCCCTCTCTCCCTCCCTCTCTCTCCCCTCTCTCCTCTCCCTCTCTCCCTCCCTCTCTCTCCCCTCTCTCCCTCCCTCTCTCTCCCCTCTCCCTCCCTCTCTCTCCTCTCCCTCTCTCCTCCCTCTCTCCCCTCTCTCCCTCCCTCTCCCTCCTCTCTCTCTCTCCCTCTCTCCCCCTCTCTCCCTCCCTCTCCCTCCCCCTCTCTCCCCCTCTCTATAGCTTTCTACTAAAATCCAACCATCCTGGAGATGGTGAAGCTTTATTTTTTACCAACAAAATGGACATGGAAGTGTTGAAGACGTCTTCTTATGCTGTCGACCTCCTTTGTTCATAAAGGTTATCAACAACAACACATTTACTCTCAGGACCAAATGACGACACATTCCTGATTTGTGAACGTATTCTCGCTCTGCGTTGATGTGTCACATTAAGTCCTGACGCTCTTGTTTAACGAAGCAAAACAAGTCATTATTTTCATTGCAAATGTTTGAGTGGCAGTAGCCTAATGAATGGCATTCAGTAATTGAGTCATGTAAACATTGTTCGACGCCACTGTACAGTTGAATTGAATATACTGCGCAGACTTGCTGCACAGTTATTTATTAAAATGAATATTCTGAAGTGATTTCCATTGTTTTTGTACCACCGGGAAATAGCCTAGCAACACAACACATGTAATATTGTCTGCTATCTGTTTTGATTCACTTTCATGGTAATATTGTTTTATTCTGACCATAAAAGTTCACCATACATAGACTGTATATCTACAACAGACCATAAAACTTCCTCATTAAGAAAAAGTTCCTGAGTCTCTGGTAGACCGTCTGCTCAACAGCACCACCCAGAGGTCAAACTAACAGGTGCACGTAGGTCTTCCTGAGTCTCTGGTAGACTGTTGCCTTGTAGTAGACCGGTCTCTGGTCTCTGGTAGACTGTTGCCTTGTAGTAGACCGGTCTCTGGTCTCTGGTAGACTGTTGCCTTGTAGTAGACCGGTCTCTGGTCTCTGGTAGACTGTTGCCTTGTAGTAGACCGGTCTCTGGTCTCTGGTAGACTGTTGCCTTGTAGTAGACCGGTCTCTGGTCTCTGGTAGACTGTTGCCTTGTAGTAGACCGGTCTCTGTTCTGTGGTAGACTGTTGCCTTGTAGTAGACCGGTCTCTGGTCTCTGGTAGACTGTTGCCTTTAGCTAGTACACCGGTCTCTGGTCTCTGGTAGACTGTTGCCTTGTAGTAGACCGGTCTCTGTTCTGTGGTAGACTGTTGCCTTGTAGTTAGACCGTCTCTGGTTCTTGGTAGACTGCTTGCCTTGTAGTAAGACCGGTCTCTGGTCTGTGGTAGACTGTTTGCCTTGTAGTAGACCGGTCTCTGGTCTCTGGTAGACTGTTGCCTTGTAGTAGAACCGGTCTCTGGTCCTGTGGTAGACTGGTGGCCTTGTAGTAGACCGGTCTCTGTCTCTGGGTAGACTGTTGCCTTGTAGTAGACCGGTCTCTGGTCCTCTAGGTAGGACTGTTGCCTCTGGTCTCTGGTAGACTGTTGCCTGTAGTAGACCGGTCTCTGGTCTCTGGTAGACTGTTGCCTTGTAGTAGACCGGTCTCTGTTCTGTGGTAGACTGTTGCCTTGTAGTAGACCGGTCTCTGGTCTCTGGTAGACTGTTGCCTTGTAGTAGACCGGTCTCTGGTCTCTGGTAGACTGTTGCCTTGTAGTAGACCGGTCTCTGGTCTCTGGTAGACTGTTGCCTTGTAGTAGACCGGTCTCTGGTCTCTGGTAGACTGTTGCCTTGTAGTAGACCGGTCTCTGGTCTCTGGTAGACTGTTGCCTTGTAGTAGACCGGTCTCTGGTCTCTGGTAGACTGTTGCCTTGTAGTAGACCGGTCTCTGGTCTCTGGTAGACTGTTGCCTTTGTAGTAGACCGGTCTCTGGGTCTCTGGTAGACTGTTGCCTTGTAGTAGACCGGTCTCTGTCTCTTGGTAGTCAGACCGGTCTCTGTCTGTGGTAGACTGTTGCCTTGTATGTGTGTGTGTGTGTGTGCGCTGTGATGTCAATGCCGTCTGGACACGGGCTGATTAATGTCTGAATGTTTTCCAGCTCTTAATTTATCCATGTTACACACACTCGCACACACACACACACACATACATAAAAGGCATACTTTTCTTTCCCCATGGTTCTCTCTCACTTTCTTGTGTGTGTGTGTGTGTGTGTGTGTGTGTGTGTCTGTCTGTCTGTGTGTGAGGGTGTGTGTGTGTGTCTGTAACTGTGACTGTGTGTGTGTGTGCACGTGCATGAGCGTGCATGTCTGAGTGTGTGCGTCTGAGCGTGTGTGTGTCCGTACGTGTGTGTGAGTGAGCGCAAGATTGAAAAACACAATCACTGAAGGAAATGTGAAATGGGTCTAAGGTCCACATCCACACAGAAAGCGGTGGTGGTGCTGGTGGTGGTGGTGGTGGTGGTGGAGATGTAAGCGGGCCCTCCCTAAAATAGACGCACACACCACCAAGGAGCCGTGATTATTAAGACGGACACTCCAATCAACCGGACTTCCTTAAGACCCGGCGATCCAGAGGCGTCCCTGGGCCAGAGTGTCATTAATATGACGGACATGTGGGGTGGGGTGGAGGAGGGTGGGGGTGTGTGTGAGGTGAGGTGGTGGTGGTGGTGGTGGTGGCGGCACTGTGCATTGTGGCTCCTCTGATGAACCCGTCTGCATGGCTCATTATTATATAAAGGGCTGCCTTGTTCTAAGCGGGTCTCGCTGGAGAAATTATTTAATAAGCTCCCCCACGACAACCCTGACATCCCCGCCAACGCCGACCAAGGGGGGAGTGAAGTACGGTCGGAATCTTCCTCTCTCTCTCTCTCTCTCTCTTTCTCTCAATTCAATTCAATTTCAATTTAAAGAGCTTTATTGGCGTGGGAAACATACATTTACATTGCCAAAGCGAGTGGTAAATAAAAAGTATATTTATAAAGAACTAAATATATACAGTAAAAGTACAAAATAACAAATATAAAAAATTAAAAAATATATAAAAATACCAAAATACAAAAATAAGATACAATAAAAAGGAAAAAAGTAAAAAAAATAGAAGAGAAAAAATAAGAAATTCATGTTTTTACAAAATGAAATAAAAAGATATACTGTATGTATAAAATATATAATAATAATAATAATAATACAGAATAAAAAATACAAATAATACACACAAACAAAATACAAAATAATGATGATAATAATAAATGGGGATTGACAGGTGATTGACAATCTTTATGGAGGTTGTATTCCGGACGCCAGCCCCCGCAGCACCCAGAAGAGCGAGGTGTCCCCCTGCAACGACGACGGCTGCGGTCGACCCACAGTTCGGGGTGGACCGCTGACTGTCCGGTCCAGACTTCACAGTGAACCTGGTGACTGTGCCGTGAGCCCACAAATGAAAAGAGTGGGCAGTGAACCCAGTGACGTGAATGTAGGGGGAATGTGGTTCACTGTGCACTGCAGTGAACCCTTATGAGAAGACTGTACAGTGAACAAAATTCATTTAATATATAACGTGATTGTACGTACAGTAAAAGATATCAGCTTTTGCGCGTGCATTTGGTTATGCAGCAAAGAATCAGCCAGCGTATTGTCCAGTTTAAACTGAACTGGTCATGTGTCCGTTCCAAGCGGGCCCATTGCTTCAGGTATTACTGCTTGCAGCTTTCCTGAGAACCGCTCACCCAAACAACTTCACACTCCACACTGCAGTTCCTTGGGTCCTCAGCAATACACTCGCCAAGCGTGAAGACGATCGGAGTAACGGTTGACGGGAACGAAAATATCAAAGGACAGACAGATACACATACATAAATTCATCTAATTATAAAAATACAACATTTATAGAGCGCTTTTCAGGATACTCAAAGACACTGTTAAAATGATCAGAAGAAAACAACATAGTAAAAGCATAAAATACACAGCATTACTCACACATTACAAGCAGTTCTGAAGAGGTGAGTTTTGAGTAATGATTTGAACGTGGACAGATCGTTGCAGAATTAATAATAATAATAATAATAATAATAATACATTTGATTTATATAGCGCTTTTCTAGGTACCCAAAGTGGCTCATTAATTAATAATTATAGTTAGATGAGACAAGATACTTTGTCCCACTATGTAAATCCTGCTGCTGCTACTGGTTTTTGGACACTGCTGTATAACGCTGAGCCTTCTCCCATCTCTGTCTGGTCAACGCCCCTGAAAAGAAGAAAGAGCAGATATGGACTTCAGTCACCCGGTAATGCAGATCCATTGGGTTGAGTCTATTTTCTCTTTAGAAATACCAAGAGAAGCTAAGGGTGCTTTCACACCTATAGTTCGATTGCTTTGGTCCGCACCAGGCAAAAAAATGTTACAATGTAGCAAACAGACGTTGGTACGGTTCGGTTTCACATATGCATGTTTCTAAACGAACCAAAATAGACCGCAAAGACTACGCCAGTTTCGCGACAGCTTTTCGTTGCGCTCCTGGGGCTGATTCTCGTCTATTACATTGTATGTGTCGGTAATTTTCTGCAAACTATTCAGTTCGAAAATGAGTCGCGGC
This sequence comes from Coryphaenoides rupestris, assembly GCA_002895965.2. Classification (NCBI taxonomy): domain Eukaryota; kingdom Metazoa; phylum Chordata; class Actinopteri; order Gadiformes; family Macrouridae; genus Coryphaenoides; species Coryphaenoides rupestris. The sequence goes on along the minus strand of PIJE02001148.1, from coordinate 40,031 downwards.
TGCGACTCGAAAACAACGTCTTGATGCATTGGAGTCGCCGACGGCGCATTGCACGCCACTTCAAACAGAAGAGACGTGCCCTCCTCCTGAATCACCATTTCATCATTTGCCGGCGATATTCTTGCAGATCCATCAGGTGTGCCCTTGGTCTCCCAACACAGCCTAGTCTACATCTTTTGTAAGCTTTAACGTTGAAGCTTTAACGTGAACAGAGAGGGCGAGGTGAAATCCCCGCATCACATTGGCAATACAGAGGCTAGTTATGAAATTGCACGTCATACAATTATGCTCATCACAGCATGGCTCATCACAGTTGTCCAAATTGCATTACAGTGTAATCCGCTTATAGTGATCACGGATATAGTGATCAACCGCTTATATGATCAAAAAGCCTGGGACAGAATGGTTCCTATACAAACACTGTTTAAATAATTCGCTTATAGCGATCAAGCAGTCCGCTTATAGTGATCATTTTGGGTCCTTTTATACAACATATGTGGGAGAAATTAATAAATTACGGTCATTTAGAGCGGCTCGCGCGAAGACGTGCTGCATGCACATCGCGCGCACATCGCGCGCACCCCACCATGTCGGGTAAAAGAAAGTCACTTTCTCTGAACGAAAAACGGAGACTCGTCGAAGCTTCCAGTAGCCTACTGTAGTGTATTTGATTTATAGCTACACAGTGCAATGCTGTCATTTAATTTGCTATTTGAATCGCGTTTCAAACAGCTGTACTGTAACGTTAATGTACGTACTGTACAGTATTTTTCAGTTAACTTGCTGTAATAAAATCCAGTAAATAGCAAAGCTGTCCGTTTCATTACTTTATACATGTATTAATGTATTATATATACAAATGTCAATTGGATGGTAATCAGCATAAAAAATAAAGAAAATTAGAAAATCTCGGTTATAGTAATCAACCGCTTATAGTGATCAATTTGACCCGGACAAACGTGATCACTATAAGCGGATTACACTGTATTGACATTAGGTTATTCAGTTACACAGACTATCCAAACAAGAAGTAGGCTATTATGACAATGTTTTGGGAATGATCAATGGGGAGAATCAAGTCTAATGAATTTAACAGTCGGCTATTAATGATCGCATTGTCAATCGCATTGTCAATTAGGTAGCCTATGATATTTTACTGAAATGGAGAGTCAATTAATGATTAACAACACCCACAATGCATCAAAACTAGATCGTTGTGGACCCATTTTTTTCGGTTGCTTTCACCAGAGGAACCGCACCAAATTTAGGGAGTTGGAGCGGATCGAGACCACCTCTTCAGGGAGGTCTCGGACGGCTGATTTGGTGCGCACCAAAGTGCGGTGGTTGCATTCACACCAACGCAAATGTACCGAACCAAGGGACCAAACTCGTTTAGTGCGCACTAAATGCTGTATGTGTGAAAGCACCCTTACTCAGAGGCAGTGTTGGTTCCATTAAAGATGACAACAGACTAAACGGCCTCGTCCATCTGATCTGAAAAGCGAGGCACTTCCTGGTTCTCTGAGCGGGAGATGTGGTGGATGCTGGCATCGTGAAGATGGTCATCCTGCCCTTCTATTGGTTCTCTCTGTGCTGCAGGAGCTGAGCGATTGGTCAGATTGGCCAACTCAATGTTCTCATACACAGGAAGTGGCTGACAGGAGAGAGAGGAGAGAAGGATGAATTTAGAAAACACTGTACTCTTATAATCATGAGTTTGTGGTTCATTGAGAGACCCCTGGCGGTGACTCGTGGTCACACCATGGAGGCTGCTGTGGGCCTCGCGTCAAGACTCTACAGAGAAGGCCACAAAACAACCACAAGTTTCACATGTGGCTTTGTGGTGTGGCCTCAGGTTATTCCCACTGTGTGTCTTAGTCAACCATGGGTTAGTAAAAAGGCTTCCTCTGTCTCACCTCCTCCACGGTGCCCGGTCTCGGTCCAGATGCTTTTCTGGAGGCCATCTTTCTTCTGGTGAAGAGAACATGGAGATCAAGAAGCATCAGAGGAACTGAAGGACTGTGAAATGAATGTGACAGAGGGAGAGAGAGAGAGAGAATATCTCACCTCATCCAGAGGAACAGGAGGAGGAGTATGGTGATCAGGAAGACAGCAGCTTTTATTATAGCAACTGTTATCTGGGATGTCTCTGGAAAACAGAAATCACATTTCAAACACTGATAACAAAGTGTGTGTGTATCTGTGTGTGTTTTAAAGCAACAATTACCCGTCACATGAATGGACAAAAAGGTGGAATTATGACGTCCGATTGCATTATGAGCCTGACAGTAATAGTTTCCTCCAAGCTCAGCTGTGATATTAGCGATGGTGTAGTTCTGTCCTGACTCCTCCACTGAGTCTTCATGTTCCTTGAACCAGGTGTACTGAGCTGCTGGGTTAGCATCACTGCTGCAGCTCAGAGTCACTGAGCTGCCCTCCTCTATGTCACCAGAGGGACTTGACGACACCGATGTGTCCTTAGGCCCATCTACAGGTCACATGATAAAACCATGTTAAATCATGAATTCATGTGTCCGATGTTGAAGTTTAAGATCTGTTGTACGTGATGTCAAACGTGTTTTACTCACATTTCACATCAATGGAGACGGGGACAGATTTTGTCCCGAGCTCATTCTGAGCTTCACAGATATATTGTCCAGAGTCTGAAGACAGGATGCGGTTAAAGATGATTTGTTGTCCCTGGCTCATGTTTCTGAGGGAATGATCTGTGTTCACCTTGAACCAGGTGTACTGAGCTGCTGGGTTAGCATCACTGCTGCAGTTCAGAGTCACTGAGCTGCCCTCCTCTATGTCACCAGAGGGACTTGACGACACCGATGTGTCTTTAGGTCCATCTACAGGTCAAACCATGTAAAAATGTACATTTCATTCATTATACAAAATAGCACATGTTTGAATGTGTTCATACTAAATCTACATGTACTTCTTTATTGTGACATGATGTCAGTGTACTGTGGAGTTGACTTACACACTGAAGGAGAGGGGACACTATAGTGTCCTTTAACAGCACATGAATATCTGTCTTCAGAATTAATTGAGTCAGAGTATTGCTTTCCTCGTCCTACAGTCTGTCCATTCTTGTACCAGATGTAGATAGTGTCCCCATCTGGACTACATGTACTGTCACATGTCAGGACTGCTGACGTTTGATTGGTAGAGGAAGGAGAGGACACCTTCACCTGGAGACCTGGGAGTGAGAACACATGACACACAAGTACATTAAAATAAACCTCATTAGACCTCGAAGAACACACACACACACACACACACACACACACACACACACATACATACATACATACATACATACATACATACATACATACGGGCGCACACACACATACACACACACACACACACACACACACACTAAGAAGTAATCAGTGGTTACCTGTCACAGTCAGTGTCAGTACAGGTTCAGTATGTCTCACATCATGGTTTGTTAGAAGACCAAGTCTGTACTCTGCAGAGTCACTCTGTCTCAGGTCTCTGATCCTCAGTAAACACCATCCTGTACATGTGGACTCATTACAGCTTCTCTGTATACAGCCGGATATAACACGATCTGTGTCCTCTGGATCTCTTAGCAGATCAATATCGCTACCGTTGTCGACTTTAGTGAATTGGACTGTGTATCTGGGGTCTTTCCTATGGTATGCATAGTAGGCGTCCATGCCAACCCATGATCCTCTTGGAGAGCAGACACCTCCGGGTGAGTTAATATCTCTCAGGTCATCTTCATCATACCGTTCTGTAAAAAACAGAACAAAAACAAAACCCCAACCAGACACATGATCACAACATACATGAAGAGTTACGACCTGCTCTGTCGGCCATTATTACAAACGCTGCAATAAACCTGATTATTCAACATCCTGCCAGTGTCCTGAGTTGGAGAGCCCTAGAAGAACCACTTTAGTGGCGTGTAGCAGGAGCTAAGTTTTAACACCAGGGTTAAACCTGGACTTTGCTTACTCAGAGACGTGATCTCTAGTCGGTCGGGGAGTTCCTGGAGATCTTCTGTCTTGGCTTGGCAACCTGATAAAGAGGTAGCAATTAAGATAAACTATATGGCTCGTGACAGCATGGGCACATAATCTCATCAACGCAGAAAGCCAACGTTGTCTTCTGACGTAAATTCAGGAGATTCTGTGGGTTGCAATCAGCAACGTCACCGCGAGATGTCTCAAGATTCATGAACTTTAATGGTCACATACACATACAGGATATGCAGTGAAATGAAAAAGTGGCCATGCTCAGCGGAATGTGCAACAGAACAAAATCCTACATAATGCACGTTTAAAATTAGGGCTGGGCGATATGTAAAAGTTCACATCACAATTATCATGAGGACATGACACAATATCAATTAATATCACAATATTCTTAGGAATTTAACATTTTCAAAAAGTTCAAACCTCACATTTGGATCCTAAGTCCATATGCTGTCATTGTAACTCGGTTAGACTGTAAAACTGGTTATCACAATAACTTGATACCTACATTCCATGACGATACAATACACTTTAAACACGATAAACAATAATATTCAATTATTGCCAAGCCTAATGTCAAAACCTGGATTTTGGATACAAAAAGGGACAATGTTAACCCTTCAATGTTGCATGATCTTATTGAATCTTATTGAAAATAGAAGTGAGAGAGCCTTAACGGTAAAAAGCAACATTGGGTGAGTCAGGAAAGCATGCAAGTGAATATATTAATTTCAAATACAACTGTCAAATCGTTCAGCCTAGCGAGAATATGAGTCGCTAAAACAATGTAACATCACTTTATCTTCAAGAGACTGAACACAACTTGCATTGAGGTGATTTCCCCATAGACTAATGAACCAAAACTCAAGTATATAAACTTGCGTTCTAGAGGTCAATTATTTAATTTCACATCTATTTACAGCATGCTGTGGTTTCACCCATTGTGGTTGTCCTGCCTGCTCCTTTAAAGGTACTATATGTAAGAATCAGTGCATTCTGAGCTCCGTGGGTTGAGACAATAACAATCACAAACTAATGTTAGTTCTAATCAGAATGAAACCTTGTACACATTTCAAAAAGCTATGAAATATATCTATTTTAATTATCCACGCTTACATACATATCACTTGATTCCTTTTTCCCGTGAAATCCGACCCGACTCAAATATAAGAGAAATCAGCCCAGAAGCTGTTCTACACAACAGAGAGAGTCGGGGAAGCTCTCATGTTTTAACTTCAACCACAACCTGCTCACAAACTGCCAATTAAAAGCAATTTGTGCTGTAAAATCCTACATGTAGTCCCTGAATGGATTAATTATTCTTACATGCAGGATCTTTAAACAGTTCAACTAGACGTTCCGAAGGTAAATGTACTGACCTGATACCAACAGAAGGAGAGCTAGACATCCTCTTGCTCCTGATGGAAAATTCATTGTTTGTCGTCTCCTTGAGCTTACTCTGTTGCTCGGGTGATATTTAAACACGTAAAGTACAAAGTACATACAAGGAGAAATACAAGTCGGTCAAAAACGAAATGCAACATGTTCCTGTGCACCAGGAAGCTGTCTGTGGTATGATCGTTTATCTACAGAAAAAATTTCAACACGTTCAATAACAGATAGGAGTCGTTATACTATCGTATACAAAAAAAGATGAAACAAAGATAAACATCATTAACTTCCTCTGAAACCCACATTGCAACACACATATCTAAATGCCAAGCTGACATCAGCAAATGGATGGCTAATCACTTGAAGCTTAATCACTGAGCTTCTGTTCATTTCGGGGAAAGACTGCCCCCAGATGGACCTACTTGTCACCATTGAGGACATCAATGTCCCCCCTTTCACCAAACGGCAAGGAACCTTGCGTGGAACTGGACGGCCAGCTGTGCTGCAACACCAACATCACCTCTGTGGCTCGATCTCGTAGAATTGCTCTCTGCATCTGCAGGACCCGGCCCTTCCTCACACGTGAGGCAGCACAGATCTTGGTCCAAGCGCTCGCCATCACTTGCCTCGACTACTGCAACTCTCTCTTGGCTAAGCCTACAACCCATGAAACACAGTCTGTCTGTCCATCCAATAATCAACCCTGTATGCATGACTGTCTTTCAGCCTGACACACACACACACACACGCACACACACACACACGCACACACGCACACACACACACACACACACACACACACACACACACCTTGTGCCGTTAGAAGCCCAGGTGTCCCATCAAGATAAGGTACAAAGCACAAACAAATGTGTCATGTTTGCAAACATATGCATGTTTCTTCCAGAGTGATTCTCCAGTCAGGTTTAAGCTGTACTCCTAATATTTATATTTCCCCATTTATTTGTTTTATGCATTACCCACGACTGACATCAAAACTGCATTGGTTTTATGTAATTTCTAAAATGAAAATGCGGTTAAGGATTTAAGGATATGCATGCATGCATTCAGTTTCGTTGGCTAATTTCGGTCGAGCCACTGCCCATAAATAAAGCAGCGTGGCCGCAGCGTCTTTGTTTACTAGTGTGACCACGGTACTATGGCGGACGCGTCGTATTCTCAAGTTGCCCTTGCTATTAACAAACTTTCTGATGAAGATCGTAGGTGTAGGGGCATTGACGATGCAGAACATAAGTCGATCATGAACTCGTTTATTGAGGACTTTTGGGATGGTGGAAAGTGCTCTGATTCTGAAACTGACGACGATGATGCAACACCAGTCAGGTTTCAGCTGCTGTGCAATGCTGATGTTCAGCCCCCCAAAGATGGTCTTCAGGTACAAGCCCCACCCGGACTGGACATGGCCAGACAGAAGTATCTTTCTGAGAAGATCAGAGAATTCTGTTATGACGAGGCTCAAGACATCACTTGCCCCCTGCCAAACAGCAGCTCAGAAGAAGGCCCTCACTACCACACACACACACACACACACACACACACACACACACACACACACACACACACCTATTGACCTGATAACCCTTCAATATTGTTTCCCTCCTTCTTCCCTTTATCATAAGTGGTGCCCATAATGTACTGGTGTTTACTAGGGTTATATATATCTCTTAAGAGTGTGTTACCTCCTTTTTTAAAGTTTTATTTTAAGGTTTTGTATTTTCCATTTTTGCCATGCTGTTATTCACTTATGCTTAGGCCAAGTCTAATTATATTTTTATTATTAATATTTCTTTCCCTGTTCCCCTGTTACTCCATAACCATTCCTCATTATAGGTCCTCACTCCCCAAGGGAGAGGAGGTTGAGGGCATTGTTTTGGATTATTGCATTTATCATACATTTAATCCTAATAAGTTTTATTATGACATGTGTTGCTAACTGTTTGCTATGCATTGCGCTGTTCCCCTGCTAAAGCCCTGCAATAAAAATTATCAAGTAATTGATGAATAGATTCAAGTGGACATTTGATCATTGCCGAAGGTGAAAGGATTCAAGAGTGTTGATGATATCACATGGTTCTAAGAGGTCACTTTAGTCCCCTTATATAAAACATATCCCTAGGGCTATTCTTATCCAAGCCGTTAAATACTTCCAAGCAAACCAACAAGAGCCCGGATCCCAGGGGAGAGTAGCCAATATGAGGGGTGGAAGTCACAAAAATTAATGATTGTGTAATCGATTAAAATGCAATCAAATTAAATAGTCACTTGATGATTCAGCAAATGATTTAATTAATTCAGAACCAAACTGATTAAAATGCAATCAAATAAAATGAAATACATCAACACATCATTAATCGACTGGACATGCCTTTTGGATCGTCAGATATGCATGGTGCATCAAACAGTACGGCAAACGGTGAGTAAAACATTTGGACATTATAAGGGTATTATATGCTGTGTGTTTGACTTCAACGCGATGTCTATGTCACGGATTAGTATTGTCCAGCCTGGATGTAAATCTGTGGGCGGGGTCATGTGATTGACACATGCAGCACACACCGCTCTAATGATGAAAGTGTCCTCGATTTGAAAGTGGTGGCGAATGGAATTGCAGGCACTGAATTGAATGTCAAGGTGATTAGATAAAACCAGTCTTTATTTCAATGTGTTTGATTGTTATTTCATTTTATTGATGTTTTATTCAGTTTGGTTCTGAATTAATTAAATCATTTGCTAATTCATCAAGTGATTATTTTATTTGATTGCATTTTAATCAGTTTGGTTCTGAATTAATTAAATCATTTGCTGAATCATCAAGTGACTATTTCATTTGATTGCATTTTAATCGATTACACATTAATTTATTAATTTTTGTTACTTCCACCCCTCATAATAACGAACGTGATCAGCCACCGTACTGAAGCAAGCGGGGTAGACGTTCGATGCTAAGGCATTTAGGGGCTAGGCGAGTCTCCCCCACGACCTGTTAACACCGTTACTGGATACAGGTTTCACATCACCTCCGTTAGAGGAGGCTATATGACGGATCTAACAACACACACACACTCTCTCCCTCTATCTATTCTCTCCCCCTCCCATTTTCTCCTCTTCATCATATATCTCTAATATCTCAATAATTGTCGGGAACGAAATAAAAGGACAGACAGATACACAGACATAAAGTCCTCTAATTCTTAAAAGACAACATTTTATTGATAGAGTGCTTTTCAGGAGACTCAAAGACAGTTAAAATGATCAAAAGAAAACAACATACTAAAAGCATCAAATCCACAGCATTACTCACACATTACAAGCAGTTCTGAAGAGGTGACTTTTGAGTCATGATTTGAACGTGGACACATCGGTGCAGAATGAATAATTATAGTTAGATGAGACAACATACTTTGTCCCACTATGTAAATCCTGCTGCTGCTACTGGTTTTTGGACACTGCTGTATAACGTTGAGCCTTCTCCCATCTCTGTCTGGTCAACGCCCCTGAAAAGAAGAAAGAGCAGATATGGACTTCAGTCACCCGGTAATGCAGATCCATTGGGTTGAGTCTATTTTGTCTTTAGAAATATCAAGAGAAGCTTACTCAGAGTCAGTGTTGGTTCCATTAAAGATGACAACAGACTAAACGGCCTCGTCCATCTCATCTGAACTGTGAGGCTCTTCCTGGTTCTCTGCGTGGGAGATGTGGTGGATGTTGGCATAGTGACGATGCTCATCCTGCCCTTCTATTGGTTCTCTCTGTGCTGCAGGAGCTGAGCGATTGGTCAGATCGGCCAACTCAATGTCATCATACACAGGCTGACAGGAGAGAGGAGAGAAGGATGAATTTAGAAAACACTGTACTCTTATAATCATGAGTTTGTGGTTCATTGAGAGACCCCTGGTGGTGACTCGTGGTCACACCATGGAGGCTGCTGTGGGCCTCGCGTCAAGACTCTACAGAGAAGGCCACTTGTGAAGGAAACAACCACAAGTTTCACATGTGGCTTAGTGGTGTGGCCTCACGGTACTCCCACTGTGTGTCTTAGTCAACCATGGGTTAGTAAAAAGGCTTCCTCTGTCTCACCTCCTCCTCGGTGCCCGGTCCCGGTCCAGATGCTTTTCTGGAGGCCATCTTTCTTCTGGTGAAGAGAACATGGAGATCAAGAAGCATCAGAGGAACTGAAGGACTGTGAAATGAATGTGACAGAGAGAGAGAGAGAATATCTCACATCATCCAGAGGAACGGGAGGAGGAGGATGGTCAGGAAGACAGCAGCGGTTCTTATAGCAGTTGTTGTTATTATCTGGGATGTCTCTGGAAAACAGAAATCACATTTCAAACACTGATAACAAAGTGTGTGTGTATCTGTGTGTGTTTTAAAGCAACAATCACCTGTCACATGAATGGACAAAAAGGTGGAATTATGACGTCCGATTGCATTACGAGCCTGACAGTAATAGTTTCCTCCAAGCTCAGATGTGATATTAGCGATGGTGTAGTTCTGTCCTGACTCCTCCACTGAGTCTTCATGTTCCTTGAACCAGGTGTACTGAGCTGCTGGGTTAGCATCACTGCTGCAGCTCAGAGTCACTGAGCTGCCCTCCTCTATGTCACCAGAGGGACTTGACCACACCGATGTGTCCTTAGGTCCATCTACAGGTCACATGATAAAACCATGTTAAATCATGAATTCATGTGGCCGACGTTGAACTTTAAGATCTGTTGTACGTGATGTCAAACGTGTTTTACTCACATTTCACATCAATGGAGACGGGGACAGATTTTGTCCCGAGCTCATTCTGAGCTTCACAGATATATTGTCCAGAGTCTGAAGACAGGATGCGGTTAAAGATGATTTGTTGTCCCTGGTTCATCTTCCTGAGGGAATGATCTGTGTTCACCTTGAACCAGGTGTACTGAGCTGCTGGGTTAGCATCACTGCTGCAGTTCAGAGTCACTGAGCTGCCCTCCTCTATGTCACCAGAGGGACTTGACGACACCGATGTGTCCTTAGGTCCATCTACAGGTCAAACATGTAAAAATGTACATTTAATTAATGATACAAAAGAGCACATGTTTGAATGTGTTCATACTAAATCTACATGTACTTCTTTATTGTGACATGATGTCAGTGTACTGTGGAGTTGACTTACACACTGGAGGAGAGGGGACACTACGGTGTCCTTTAACAGAACATGAATATCTGTCTTCAGAATTAATTGAGTCAGAGTATTGCTTTCCTTGTCCTACAGTCTGTCCATTCTTGTACCAGAGGTAGATAGTGTCCCCATCTGGACTACATGTACTGTCACATGTCAGGACTGCTGACGTTTGATTGGTAGAGGAAGGAGAGGACACCTTCACCTGGAGACCACCTGGGAGTGAGAACACATGACACACAAGAACATTAAAATAAACCTCCTGAGACCTCCAAGAACACACACACACACACACACACACACACACACACACACACACACAACACACACACACACACACACACACACACATACACATACACACACACACACACACACACACACACACACACACACACACACACACACACACACACACACACACACACACACACACACACACACACACATACACCACACACACACACACACACATACACACACACACACACACACACACACACACACACACACACATACACAAGCTCGCGCGCACACACACATACACACGTACATACGCGCGCGGACACACACGCGTGCGCACACGCGCGGACACACACAAGCGTGCGCAAAACACACACACACACACATACATACGCGCGCGGACACACACGCGCGCGGGCACAAACACACACATACATACGCGCGCGCACACACATACGCACACACATACGCGCGCGGACACACACAAGCTCGCGCGCACACACACAACACACACACACACACACATACATACGCGCGCGGACACACACACACACACACACACACACACATACATACGCGCGCGCACACACACAGTAATCAGTGGTTACCTGTCATCACAGTCAGCGTCAGTACAGGTGCAGTAAGTCTCTCATCCTGGTTTGTTAGAACATCAAGTCTGTACTCTGCAGAGTCACTCAGTCTCAGGTCTCTGATCCACAGGTAACACCTCCTGTACATGTGGACTCAGTACAGCTTCTCTCTACACAGTTGTATCCAACACGCTGTCTGTAGTCTGGATCTCTTATCAGATCAATATCTGTACCGTTGTTGACTTTAGTGAACTGTTCTTCCTGGACTGTGTCTCTGGGGTCTTTCCTATGGTATGTATAGTAGGCGTACATGTAAACCCATGATCCTCTTGGAGAGCAGACACCTCCGGGTGAGTTAATATCTCTCCAGCCATCTCCATCCCCCAGTTCTGTAAAAAACACAACAAAAACAAAACCCCAACCAGACACATGATCACAACATACATGAAGAGATGGAGGCTGTTGGGTGGAGCTGGAAACTACATCTACATGCTGACCCCTGCTGAGAGAGAAACATGTTAGAGATAGTGGACTTTGCTTACTCAGTCTCGTGATCTCTAGTCGGTCGGGGAGTTCCTGGAGATCTTCCGTCTGGGCTTGGCAACCTGATAAAGAGGTAGCAAGTAAGCTAAACTATATGGCTCGTGACAGCATGGGCACATCATCTCATCAATGCAGAAAACCAACGCAGGATATGCAGTGAAATGAAAAAGTGGCCATGCTCAGCGGAATGTGCAACAGAACAAAATCCTACATAATGCACGTTTAAAATTAGGGCTGAGCAACATGTAAAAGATCACAATTATCATGAGGACATGACACAATATCAATTCATATCACAATATTCTGATGAATTTAACATTTGGATCCTAAGGGCATATGTTGTCATTGTAACGAGGTTAGACTGTAAAAGTGGTTAACACAATAACTTGATACCTACATTTCATGACGATACAACACCATTTAAACACAATAAACTATAATATTCAATTATTGCCCAGCCTAACTTTAAACACCTGCATGTTGGATGCAAAAAGGGACAACATTAACCCTTCAATGTTGCATGAATGTCTCGCCGAGGCGTTCAATCAGGAAGTGTCTCGCTTCGATTTCCAGTTTCTCCAACGGCACTTTCCGTGCACAAGAGAGAGGGACCCTAATAATTTGGGTGGTCAATCGATTGAGGCTTGGGCTGTGATTGGGGGGTTAGTCTTGACATGGGTCAAAGGGCAGATGGGGCAGCTCAATGGACCAATGGCTGGCTGCAACCACAAATCTTATTGAAAACAGAAGTGAGAGAGTCTTAATGGTAAAAAGCAACATTGGGTGAGTCAGGAAAGCATGCAAGTGAATATATTAATGTCAAATACAACTGTCAAATCGTTCAGCCTAGCGAGAATATGACTGCTAAGACAATGTAACATCACTTTATCTTCAAGAGACAACGTGTATTGAGGTGAAACATTTAAAATTTAATTATCCACGCTTACATACATGTCACTTGGTTCCTTTTTCCCGTGAAATCCGACCAGACTCAAATATAAGAGAAATCAGCCCAGAAGCTGTTCTACACAACAGAGAGAGTCGGGGAAGCTCTCATGTTTTAACTTCAACCACAACCTGCTCACAAACTGCCAATTAAAAGCAATTTGTGCTGTAAAATCCTACATGTAGTCCCTGAACGGATTCATTATTGTTACATACAGGACCTTTAAACAGTTCAACTAGACGTACTGAAGGTAAATGTACTGACCTGATACCAACAGGAGGAGAGCGAGACATCTTCTTGCTGTTGATGGCAAATTCATCGTTTGTCGACTCCTCCGCTTACTCTGTTGCTCGGATGATATTTAAACACATAAAGTACAAAGTACATACAAGGAGAAATACATGTTGGTAAAAAAAATTATATTATTATTATATTAATAATTATTATTATAATAATTATATTATCCTGGCAGAAAAAAATGTATGGCCAATCACTTGAAGCTTATGTATATTTTATATATATGTATATTTTATATATCTATATCTATATAGATATATATATATAAAACATTGTTCTCTTCTTCCTTCTTTTTCTACTTGTCACAAGTATTTCACTGTTCAGAGTGGCCCTGTGTTAGGATGTACATGACAATGAAACACTTTGAATTTGACATTCTTTGACCTGCTCTGTGTCCTATATTATAACCAATCCAATCCTTTTTACCACATGAACTATGTTTAAAGGGCCAATAAGCCTACAACCCATGAAGCACAGTTTCCACTTGCCTCAAAATGACTTGCTTACATTCATGGGGGTTATATTTTAATGAGTATAGCCCACCCAGTCCTTCTTACCTGTTGACACACCCTTTAAAGTCTGGTCTTTTTGTCCTTCTACCTGTCTGTCTGTCCATCCAATAATCAACCCTGTATGTGTGACTGTCTTTAAGCCTGACACACACACACACACACACACACACACACGTCTTTGAGAACGAACAAGACACCGAGGTTCAGCTGATCAAATGCACAATGATCACAACTGGAGGTTGATTGTATTTTTTTTGCGTCGTTAATCCCACATGTAAAACCTCCAGGGACGGACTGGGTTTAAGAATTGGCTCCAAATGTCAGAGCGGCTTTTGGTTATTAATTTAATAAAAAGAGAAAGATAGACAGAGAGAACAGAGACTTTAATAAAAAGAGAAAGATAGACAGAGAGAACAGAGACTTTAATGAAGTTTGGACAGACGTGTCCATGTATATTCTTCCCACTGTCAGTTCAAAACCCGTCTGTCTCATCTGTCCTGAGACTGTGGTTATTATTATAAGCGGCAATGTGAAGCGTCACTACGAGACAAAACATAAGTGTCTTCACCAAACATACCTGCCCAAATCTGAAGTGAGGGCGCAGAAAATAAACTATTTGAGAGCCCAGTATGATCGATCCTGATTGGATTTCATCCAATCAGGCGAGAGAGAGCTCCACAAAGAGGCGGTCCTCTCTGAGTGTTCACAGGTGGGCGACAGGATTTCAGCGTTGACTGACAACGGTGGAACAGCCGAAGCTACCGACTCCTGCGTTCCCAGGAACGGCTCACGAAACCAAACACGGCCAGCGAAATAAATAAAGAGACGCTGAAGAAGAAGAAGAAAAAGAAGAAGAAGAAGGAAAAGGAGACAGGAAGTCACGCCTGAACCGCGTTCATGTGGTGACGAGGGGAGGAGGGAGGGCAGTGCTAATCGCAGACAGGAAGTTAGCAGAAACCATGACAGCGCTTGCGGTGCCTCACAGCAATCAGGAAATAGTTGAAATAGTCTGGAATCCCACGTGAAAATATCCTCACAAATACGTATTATGTAATATCGTGTAGACTATAACTTTTACTGCAAGAAGCTGTACACAACCGGCATTGATGTGATATTTCCCAAAGATGAATGAACCAATACTCCACATCCTTCTCTATTTCTTAACCCAAACACAGCAGGTCATTTCATGTCTATTTACAACATGCTGTGGTTTCCCCCGTTGCTCATTGCGGTTGTCCTGCTCATTTAAACAGTTCAACTAAATGTTCAGAAGGTAAATGTGTCAACCTGATAGTGTCAGAAGGAGAGATAGAAATCCCTTTGCAGCTGAATTCATAGTTTGTCATTTACCACAGCTGCTGCTGCTGCTGCTGCTGCTGCTGCTGCTGCTGCTGCTGCTGCTCAGTTCATCATACAGTTTGTTGAACAATTTATCAGCACAACACTGAGTTCCTGTTTTCTTCATCCTACGACTGTATCAGACTTTAAGGCATTTGGAAGACGCTTTTATCCAAAACGTCTTACAATAAGTACATTTGTCAGAAGAGAGACAGCAATATATATCACTGATATACTGTATATATAGAACAAGTTTCAAGTACTTCATAAATACTAGGTGAATGGAACAAGTTTCTACACACACACACACACACACACACGCACACACACACACACACACACCATGAACCAGATAATCGGTTTATTTAGTTTTTTTCCTTTTAACTAAGCTGTATATTTTTATAACCTGTTTGTACGCCTTTTCTTATCAATCCGTTATTGGAACGGACGTCTTTACTTTTTACTTATTACCATCATTATACGGACGCTTAGTTTACCAATACTCAAGATATGTGGAGGTTTTATGGCTTTAGGAGAATAGTAAGATTCCAAGAAGCCTTTAGACAAAACATGGGCACAGTGAGGGGCCGGGGAGGACTTGTGGATGTTTACGCTGACATTCCTTTCTCCGGAGCCCAACAGACAGAGGCCTCTTCCTTATTTCCGGCTCCTACCGCCAGGTGTCTGACTTCTATAAAAAAACATATATTAGAAAGGTACCCTTACATTTACCCTATTATAATTACGTACGTTATGCCCCTGTCTGGATCTCTTAAAAGTCATATTCATTCCCACCTACTGAAAAGAATACGTTTTATTTCATTTTCATTTATTTATATTTTTTTATTTTATTTGTATCTTACTTATTTCTTCTCCCTTTCCCATTTGGCCCCATGACAATTCCTCATGACATGTCCTAAATGCCTTAGAGTGAGACGGTGTCGGGTGTTGATACGGCCTTCCGTTGGCTGACACACACACACACACACACACACACACACACACACACACCACACACACATGCTTCACTGCTTCACTTATGCTTAGGCTAAGTCTAATTATAATTTTTTATTATTAATATTTCTTTCTTCCTTCCCCTGTTACTGTCCTATAGGGTAGAAGGTTGAGGGCATTGCTTTGGATGATTGCATTTATCATACATTAAATCCTAATAAGTGTTATGATGACATTGTTGCTAACATTTTGCTATGCATTGCGCTGTTCCCCTGCTAAAGCCCTGCAATAAAAATGATCAAGTAATTGATGAATAGATTCAAGTGGACATTTGATCATTGCCGAAGGTGAAAGAATTCAAGAGTGTTGATGACATCGCAGGGTTCTAAGAGGTCACTTTGGTCCCCTTATATAAAACATATCACTAGATCTATCCAAGCCTTTAAATATTTCCTAGCAAACCAACAAGAGCCCGGATCCCAGGGGAGAGCTGCCATAACGAACGTGATCAGAGCCGGGGCTCAGAGCCAGGGTTATGCCTCGAGCCGCCATACTGAAGCAAGCGGGGTAGACGTTCAGACGATAAGGTAGTTAGGGGCTAGGCGTGTCTCCCCCCACGACCTGTTACAACCGTTACTGGATACAGTTTTCATCACCTCCGTTAGAGGAGGCTAACCGACGGATCTAACACTTGGTGCCCAACGTGGGGCACGACAAAGGAATCGTGGTGCTCTATGACCACACCCCCAGTGTGAGAACTGAGCTTGGAAGGCAAGAGCGTGCTGAATCAAAGAGACGCTAGAACCTTGAACCGAGTGACACATCTGGACAGTGAGACAACCAGTGGGAGCATGCAGTAGCCGAGAGGGCTACCCGAGCACCCCGAAATCAGGAGGAACGTCTGTGGTCTATAGCAGACACCTCCTTCGGACACGTAGAGAGACGAAGTCCGGGTATTCTAACGTCAAACTAGAAAAAAGACAGACATAGAATAAAGAATAGGAGCCCGATAGTTGGAGATCGGGTGAGCATAACCAAACTAGTTCTCCTCCTCTCCCCGTACTCAACGCGCGACGAGCGGCCCGACTCGGTATGGCAGATGACATGCAAGCACCACGCGAAGCTCCTGGTAGCCTGCCTAGTGAGACGCCCCTCGGAGGGAAGGGCGCACAATCTGGATGAACCCAAACAGGTGGAAAGGAGCCAGAAGCCTCCCGCTCAAACCCCAAGATGAGGGAGGAAGACAATGATGGACCGACCGGATTAGGGCTGATGACCTCGGCCCTCCCAGAGGGGATAAGGAAAAACACATGCAGAATAATGTTCAGTGGCAAAGGGTACAAGACCTGGGATGAGAGCATAAAAAAGAAATTACAGCTGCTAAACCCTGGACAGACATTGGAGGTCATAGAGGAACAAGTGGCTAGCAAGGGACACCATAGGTCTGAAAAACGTCTAGCGGGTGACTGGGTGATCGTGATGAGAGAAGGACCAGGGGGTCTTACTAACGAAGCAGGAAGGAAAGCATGGTTAAATTGGTGGGCTAACCAGTTGGAGAGGATAACAAAGGATTGGGAAAGGATAATGACCCTGATGAGCCTGGCGGAAGGCTACGACGGATGGATTAAGATGGTGGCTAAGGAGATGAAGGTAAAATGTGAGTGTATAGACACCCGAGGCTCCAAAGCCGTCTCACGCCAAGATTCATATCAGGAAAGCCTGGATGTACTAAGACAATACGGAACAGATTTAGAGGAGGACCAGGAGGACGGAGTCAGTGTAGGCTCATTTGTACAGACGGCGGCTGCTGATGGGAAGGGATCAGACAGCCTAGAGGAGAGTCTGGGAGGACCACCCGAGGGGGATAAGTCCGACCAGGAGGAGGAGTTTGTAGAAGGGGGCTCCCCACGCTCCGGCTTTTCTGAATGGGAGTCACTGGAGGAACATAGAGCTAGATTAGTTCAGGGGGCACTACTGGAACTGATGGCCAAGAAGGAGGAACTGAGGACCAGACTGGAGGGCATGAGGCGAAAACGAAGGGAGGTAGAAAAACCCGGTGGTCCAAGGAAAGCCCTGAAAAAGGAGAAGCATCAGGACTTCCATGAGGGGGAACCCGGGCCAGCATGGGGATGGGAGACCCCGAGTTTCGACAGGGGGGAGGATCGCCAGGCGCTGCGAGCCATACGTTCCCCGCTTAGTGTTAATCAACGACTATGTGGGACATCTATGATCACATGGGTCGGGATCCCATGGGACCTAGGGGGAGATGCGATGATAGTCACCACCGATAAATCCCTACAGGTCCTCAACAGCAACTTTAGGCAACAACTACAGAGCAGGTTCGGGAAAGATTACCAGAAGGAGTTAAGTGAGGCGAAGGATCAGGTGGCCGGGGACGAAACCACACCTGTGGTGACCGGCGGAGGGCAGACACTATCATTCTATAATCCATGTGCTTTTGCGGGATATCAAGCCAGAGGAAGAGCCCTCCTCCTATCGGAAAATCCTAACCCAAGGCCTTGAAGCAGGGATCCGGAGAGCCGCTGAAAACCACTCTAGATGGACAGTAATATGCACTGATGCCATTCGGCCAGATGGCCTGGATTGGAAGGAGGCATAAAGAATTATCCAGAGGGTGGAGATAAACATGTATGGGGACACAGTTACAGGAGAGTACCCCTGTGACATCATGCAGGTAACCCTCCCTAAACAGATAGAGGAAAAAAGGGCTGAAATGCTGGCGGACTTAGAAAGGCTGACCCTCGGTAAGGTGAAGAGGAACGTCCCAATGACCCAGGAAGAACCTGCAAAACCCGACTGGAATGGGGCAGCCTATCGGTTTCGAATTTCAAACTCCAGAGGGGACTCGGGTAATGAGGAGGACGATGAAGAAGGGCCAAGCCCGGTGAAGAGGAACCGTGGTGCTGGACCTGGGGGTTCGGTTAAGGGACCCATGCAGCTCACCAGACCCCAGCCCCAACCTGAACCCAGGGCGGGGGTGGGAGAGACCCCAAGATCGGCTATGGGGAGTCCTCCCCAATCGACACCAAGGAGGGAGCAGTCTCCACCGGAACCCCCAGAGGATCCAGGGAAGAGGATGGAGCCCCTAGAGAAAGCACATCTACACCGCGGCAGGCCAGACCAGGAGACCCTGAATCAGAGCAAGAGTACGATGCAGAGGCCATGCCGTCCTTCGGCTCGGAGGCCGAGAAACAGGTAAAGACGAAGGAATTGAAGGTGGCCTATCGCCAAGAACCCAAAAAGAGCGTGGAGGTGTATAACATTACGGGGCTGTCGCGGAAGCATGCCCGGAACCCGGGCTATGGACCCCTGAAGGCGTGCGACAAGAGGGAGTGCAAGACTAGAAAGCGGGGATCTTTGATTAAACACCTGCTATCAGAAGAACAGACAGTAGACAACCTTAGGATGTGCAATGTCGAACCCACGTATAAAAATAAAAAAAAAGAACTAAACCCTTTATTTTTTGCAAGGCTGTAGTTTGGCCAACTTTACAACTGGATGCTGTGATGTGAATGCCGTCCATGTTAGTTTACCTTGACATGTTGTTTCAAATTCGATGGAGAAGTGCACTAAATCATTTTAATGCAAAAAAGTGTCCTCTGTTCTTTAATTTCAGCATTGTCTATCACAGAACACATTCCATTGTGGGCTGAGTGTATGCTTGGTTTCATTCCAGCCTTGCCTAAACACCAGCTGATGATTTCACTAATTGGCTCACCTCTTCAACGAACTCACCTGGTGCAATGTGTCGTTAAAATGAAAACTTGGCCCACGATGGAATGAGTTTGAGTTTGTTTTTACTTTTACTTTTTAGTACTTAAGTACATTTAAAAGTAGAAACTTTTTTACTTTTACTCAAGTATGTTTTTAGCCAGATACTCTGACTTTTACTTGAGTAAGATTTTGAGACGGTACCCATACTTTCACTTAAGTATAATTTCTGGGTACTTTTTACACCCCTGTTGCTAAGGCAGGAAAGCCATTCAAAGACGGCGAGTTCATCAAACAGTGCATGTT
Organism: Coryphaenoides rupestris; assembly: GCA_002895965.2. Classification (NCBI taxonomy): domain Eukaryota; kingdom Metazoa; phylum Chordata; class Actinopteri; order Gadiformes; family Macrouridae; genus Coryphaenoides; species Coryphaenoides rupestris. The sequence goes on along the minus strand of PIJE02001148.1, from coordinate 19,992 downwards.
ACAGGCTGCAAGTATAGTCTGCCCGGAAAAAAAGGGTCAGTTTAGCAACATCAGCATTTCAGCCAACACAGTGGCAGAGCGCATTTCTGACATGTCAGGTAACATTTACGATCAACTGCGTGAGAAAGCTAAACATTTCCATTCATACTCACTCGCTCTTGATGAGAGCACAGACGTCACTGACACTGCGCAGCTCGCAATATATGTCCGTGGTGTTGATGACAATTTTGAAGTGATGGAGGAGTTGCTCACAATGATTCCAATGCATGGCCAGACCACCGGTCAGGAGATATTCCACCAGCTGTGTGATTTCATTGTGGATGCTGGCTTACTATGGAAGCGTTTTGCTGAATAACACCGACGGAGCGCCATCAATGACAGGGAGGAAAAATGGACTGGTGGCACTTGTTCAAAAGAAAACTGGAAGAGGAGGGTGTGGAAGAGCCATTGCTCTGCACTGCATTATCCACCAGCAGGCCCTTTGCAGCAAATGCCTGAAGTTTGACAATGTGATGTCTGACGTTGTGAAATTCATCAACCATATCAGATCCAGGGGTTTAAAGCACCGGCAGTTCCGCGCCTTTTTGGAGGAAATAGAGTCAGCATATGAGGACGTGCTCTACTTCACTGAGGTACGTTGGCTTAGCAGGGGGAAGGTCTTGAAGAGGTTTTTTGAGTTGAGAGCAGAATTGAAAGCCTTCATGGAGAAGGATGGGATGACTGTTCCTGTAGTAAGTGATCCCAAATGGCTAATGGACTTAGCTTTTCTTGTTGACATCACACAGGAGCTGAACTCAAAGCCAAGTTCAGGGAGGTGAGTGGAAAAACAGACAAGCTTGGACAATTTTTGAGAGAATTGCCCCCCACCTTCCCTGAGCTTTCCTGGATGTTCAAGCGGATCATGTGCCTTTTTGGCAGCACCTATCTGTGTGAAAAGCTCTTCTCCACAATGAACTTTAATAAGTCAAATTTCAGGTCCAAACTTAAAGATGAGCATCTTAAAGCCATACTGAGGGTCTCAGTTGCTTCCTCCCTCCAGAGATGGGGGACTCGAGTCTAGTGACTTGACTCGAGTCAGACTTAAGTCGCCAGATTGAGGACTTGTGACTTGCTTGATCAACAGTGATAAAAGACTTGACTTGACTTTGACTTGCTATCCATGACTTGAGACTTGACTTAGAATTGCATGAAATGACTCGACAAGTCATTGCTGTCTTGGTTAATATGTGAATTATCAAAAATATATATTTTTTTCGATTGGATGTTTCCTGTTGCATGTGGGGGCGAACCTGGCAACCTGTAATCTCTACCAAGTGACGCACCCATCACTAACTGTAGCGGTAGAGTGTCCGGAGTTTGGAAGATGGAAGGTGCTGCTAGTACGAGTTCTACTGCTGTCACAGTTGTTCACAAAATTATTACATTTGGGTTCAAAGACTTTTTGACTGAACACAAAAAATGATTCGCCGTGTGCAAGGTCTGCAGTGCAAAAATATTGGACACCTCCAGCACCACGTCAAATTTCATCCGCCATTTCAGACGACACAAAGAAAAGTAAGTAATGTCACTGAATAAATTATTTTTCATCGGCATTGTTATGAGGAAAGTTTGTGAGGAGGCAGAGTGGGACTATCGTGCTAAACAATATTACCTATCATTCAAGTCAATGTAGTGGCATGGTGTTAGCAAGGGTTTTAGATCTAGCCCAGGCCTGGCCAACCTGCAGCTCTTTGCCTGGTTTCATGGCTCTTACGTTCATATCGAATTTTGTGTTTTTTTTTTATGGCTGTCAAAGTTAACGCGTCATCACAGATGTTGCGCCAAGGATGCGCAATGACGTGAGGCGCGCGACGGGCTCCGAGTCAGCGTCTCTGGGGGGGGGATCCGTTAATTTGCGGTTCTGATGAGGGGGAGGGGGGTGCTCCGTTAATTTGCGGTTCTGATGAGGGGGAGGGGGGTGGCTCCGTTAATTTTGGCGGTTCTGATGGGGGGGGGGGGGGCGGTGCTCTGTTAATTTGCGGTTCTGATGGGGGGGGCGGGTTAACTAGATAAGACTAAAAAATATTATTGGTGTGTGTGAGAGGAAGAGATGGGGAGATGTTCATGTGTGCTCTTCGTCTCTGACTGGTTGGCCACCCCTGCTCGATACCTAAAGGCTGCTCTACTGGATCCTTCATTTGACACCATGGTTGACCCATGATGTTTTGGTCCCTGAAAACACCAAGGAGGCTGTGTCAATGATGATTAAAGGTATGTAACAGTTTTATAGTAAATCCAATGTAAAGTTTACCCATGCTATAACTAGGATTTTGGAGGGTGGTGTTGGTTCATACAGATTGTCATTACGTGGTTGTTACTAAGTATTCAATAGCGTCTTTCCTGATGACTGTTTTTGCCTTTACTCACCAGATTTGATTCTCAAAGAGGCTTGCAAGACCACCCCAACCCCCTGTGAGCAGGAGGACCAAACCGGAACAGAGGAGCCAGAGCATCAGTCTGGACTGTTTTCAGCATACCGCAAGAAGCAGAAAAAAGATTCAGGTTCTAGCCCCCATATTCAGCTGAACCACTACTTGGACGTTTGTGATGGACAAAATGCCCTTAAGTTTTGGGCCATGAACAGGCACACCCTCCCCTCTTTGTTCAAGGTGGCGGTAAGAGTTTTGGGCAAATCCCTGCATCAAGTGCACCTGTTGAGCGTGTATTCAGTCCATGGCGGGATTATAATGCGACCCATCGCTCACGGCTGAGTGACAAAGTTCTGTCAAATTTGATTTTCTGCAAATGCAATGCATTGTAAATGTCTTTTCACCATTGTTAACACAGAAAAGGCTAGCAGCTTTCTACTTGTGATTGTATTACTTACGTATTACTTTTCTGTTGCATGAGTATGAAACATGCTCTGTGTGGGGGAAGCACATATATGCACGCACACATAAAACTCATTCACAAATACCAACAAATATTGACAACAAGCACTCTGTTTCTATTTCTCTCTCTGACACACATGCAAAAAAAAAAATACCGCTCACCATATACACCACATGCACACACGCAACACGGTACACACACACTGCACGGCTCATACCCCCTGGGGCGTTGGGGGAGGGGAGGTAGGGGAGGGGAGTGGGGGGGGGGCGTTCATTAAGACTGAAGACATTTTATGTTGATATCGCTGATAGGTGTGCACACACACAAAGTGCAGCAAGGAATCATGCGCACTGTGTTCATGATGTGCTCAATGTCAGGGATGAAAACTAGTCGCTTTTGACAGTCACCTTTTTGATCCCAAAATAGGGCACTTAAGTGAATGATTTCTGAGTGGTTTTGTGTCTGCCCTGGTATCTGTCACCGTTTTCACTCTCCATGAGTTTGCATCCCTGTAATGTTTTGCAAAGGTCATAGGTTACACAGGTTATTTTTATGCAATAAATGCAGTTTATTAAGTCATCCTCTCCTTGTGATCATTTTGTTTTAAGTCTTGAATATACAGAGCGAACGGAAATTTTAACGCAAATATAAATTGCAGACCGCCTGCTGCGCCATCTGACCGAAGCCGACCGCACCAATATGCCATCCCGCGCGCCTCGTCTGTTTAGGGGGTTTTCGGTGCGTACCACCAGGCCTGAAAAAAATTCTAGGGGAAACACTGGAGGGGAGAGGTGCCACAGAGTGTAGCCTTCGGCCACACACAGCATCTCACCAGCTGTCCTAGTGAGCACCCGTAATATTTCTTTCATGCCGCTCTGGCCTGAATTAACCCCCCACACACAGCACACCACACACACAACCACACCACCAGGATACAGCCACGCAGGAGAGCAGAGGAGACCAGGGAACAGTTCATGGAATGGAAGAAAGAAAAGTCAATGAGAGTACATGGAAGAGTACAGTTTTTCCAAGCAAAGAGCATCTTGTGTCACCGAAGCAGACGCAAAGGGAACAGGTGACTCCAGAGAGGAACAGTTTGTGGGTTTAGGGTTCACACAGGTCAGCTCGTACCCAGATCTTTTTTATCCTTCCACTCCACAGTTTCCTGGAGGTCAGAGATCTCTCGGATGAAACCGTCCTGCTTCAAGCGCTAGCTGACGGATGTCCTGGACGCCAGGGGAGGAACCGAGAAGCAGGGGCAGGAGAGAGAGAGCTGAGGGAAGAGATGGAGAGCGAGGAAGAAGAGCAGCAGGGTGCGAGAGAAGCAGGGGAGGAGAGAGCAGCAGAGGTTCAACAGAGAGAGGAAGAGATCAGAACAGAATTCAACAAAACAGAACAGAATGGAACAAAAGTAGAGAGACGAGGATGAGCAGAGGCCAGACAAAACCATACCAGAATGAAAACAGCCCACGACAGAACAGAATCAGAACTGAATGAATGGAACACAACCAGAATGAACACCACAGAAGAAATGGAAGGAAGAGGAAGGCCAGCTGGTAGTGATAGTCTCCCCCCACTCCCCACGTTTAGCTCATTCCGAGGCCGAGAGAGACGTGGATACGGTGATGCCCGGTACTCACGTTCAGCAGCTCTTCGCTCAGTTTCAGCGTCTCCTTCATCACGTTGAACTGAAACTGCAGGATGCTGTGGGCATGCTTCTCACGCTCGTGGTCCTTTTGGGAGAGACGGTACAGAAGACACAGTGCAGGGTTTTAACATGACCCCCACTGGTACAGAAGACACAGTGCAGGGTTTTAACACGACCCCCACTGGTACAGAAGACACAGTGCAGGGTTTTAACACGACCCCCACGGTACAGAAGACACGTGCAGGGATTTAACATGACTCCCACTGGTACAGAAGACACAGTGCAGGGTTTTAACACGACCCCCACTGGTACAGAAGACACAGTGCAGGGTTTTAACACGACCCCCACTGGTACAGAAGACACAGTGCAGGGTTTTAACACGACCCCCACTGGTACAGAAGACACAGTGCAGCTCTGCTGTGATATAACCAGCAAAGCCAGTGACAGTCGGCCCTTGTCCTTGGCAGTGGCAGCAGCGTACCAGATGGTGATACACTCTACACTCCTTTCACCACACCTGAAATTCCGCAATAATCTCACGGACATCAAGCGCTCCTAGTTTAGAGCTCATACTATTCTTCTCTACTCTTTTCGACCCGGAACCGACCCGGAACGTGTGTTTCCCTCGTTCCCCAAGACAACGGCTTTGAGCGGCGCACCGTCCCGTACCTTGCCTTTCCTCGTACTCCCGCCGCGACTCCGCCCAGCAGCTCCTCCAGCTCCGTCAGCGGTCCCTTCAGCGTGTCAACCTTGGTACATCAGGTTGTTTCTTTCTCGTTGTCCCAGCTTGGGCGTTGGACACCATGCGCCTGTGGTACTTCTCCCCCACCTCCACCAAGGCATCCTGACCAGAGGGGAAATGGACCCATTTACCGTTATGTCGCATTTCACACACTCCTCATCCACCACACACACACACCACACACACACACACACACACACACACACACACACACAACCTGGGCCAGGGGTGAAGTCGTCGCTGTCCAGGATGGTTTGTGTCGGGTCGGTGATGACCAAGACTGTCCAGCCCTCGCTGGGTGGCCATTCTAGAGAGAGGAGGAGAGACATTATTCAATATAAACTAAAATAACGGTCAAGATGGAGGCTGTTTGTCCTTAACTTTGTGTTAGTATAATTTTGTGTACGGTACCTGTGTGTGTGTGTGTGTGTGTGTGTGTGTGTTACATTTAATCTGTTAGATTAAATTGTCTTGCAATGAATAGAGTATCTCAGAATCACTGTATCATGATACCATCATTATCATGGACAACATTGTATTGTAGTGGGGAGTATACCAGAGTCCTATATGTTGTGATAGTTCTGGCTTCACTAAATGAAGCAAAGTGTCCTCCTTTATGGTGTTATGGAAATGGCCACAAGAGAGAGAGAGAGAGAGAGACACACACACACACACACACACACACACACACACACAGAGAGAGAGAGACAGAGAGAGAGAGAGAGAGAGAGAGAGAGAGAGAGAGAGAGACAGACAGACAGACAGACAGACAGACAGACAGACAGACAGGCAGGCAGGCTGGCTGGCTGGCTGGCTGGCTGGCTGGCTGACTGACTGACTGACTGACTGACTGACTCGCGCCACCTTGTGGTTCAAAACAACCTCAAACGTGCTTTCATCTACAATTGATTGGTGAAAATGTCTTTGGAAATATCTCGTCTTCCACATGAGACAAAGTTCTCTGATAATAGAATGAAATTGGAAGAATTATTCTGAAATATTCAGCATTTTATTGACTGATTGATTGTGGACCACAATGCAGGATCTGGATTTTTTGGTTAATTTTAGCTTCTAATGTTTTTTTCCTCACAGTTTAAAGTGATTGAACAGCGGGTGACGGGTGGCAGTGCTAGACTGTGGTCGTACGCGCACTGAACACACCAGCGGTACAATATCTGGTCGGCATCCACTTGTCCTACAGTAGAAACCGCTCCTGATTCAGCTGTAGTCACGCTCACACGCACCGCCGGTGACCTCTGACCTCTGACCTAATGCCCAACATCCTCACCTCTTCAGGGGCGTCACTAGACTTTAGGCACTACTGGGGCACATCAAAACAGAATGATTTCTTTTACAAAGATACGTTTTGTTTAAATAAATACAATCAACATTCATTGAGTGTTTTCATGAAGCCTCTATGGTGTGGTGTTGCTCTCAGGTAACACCTTGTTGGCCCTCACACTGACCCTTTCATTTGTTTTCAATAGAATATCACGTGACAAGTAACAAGTCTGTGACCAATGAAATGAGGGGCTGAACTTCTGGGAGGGGCAGGGGGAGGAGTCACACTCCATGTGGTCCTAATCAGCTGATGTGTAGATACCAGTTAAGAGCACAAGGCTAACGGACCGATCAATATTTCACTCAATCTCCTCATTGATCGATACAAAAAAATGTTAAATACATATACATATAGATATATATACATATACATATGCATATACATATACATATATATATACAGTATATGCATATACATATACATATAGATATATATGTTGGACTCACCTTGTCATGTTTTAGTGATTAGTTTATAAAGTGTTGAAGAGCATCGACACGTCGCCTGACAGGAGATCAGGTTTCACAGGACGTGATGACGTCATCCCCGCGTGGCCACGCCCCCTCTCTCTAGTGGGAGGAGCGGGGATGACGTCACACACGGAATACCAACGCTCTGGACGTGTGTGTGTGTGTGTGTGTGCGGGTGCGTGTGTGTGTGCGTGTGATAAAAAGGTTTTTAGGCTTTAGTCGTAAAAGAGTCCAGTGTCTGTGTTGCCCTTAGGTGGTCAGGGAGGCTGTTCCATAGGCGCGGTGCTGCCGAGCAAAAGGCCCGGTCGCCCCCATGGTGCGGAGCTCGGTGTCGGGGACCCGGAGGAGCGAGCTGTTTGTTGATCTGAGGGTACGAGTGGAGGTTTGGGGAGTAATGAGTTCTTGTAGGTAGGGAGGTGCATGTCCATTTATGCATTTATGGGTGAGTAGCAGGACTTTGTAGTCAATCCGGAATGAGACAGGGAGCCAGTGTAGTGAGTGTAGAATGGGTGTTATGTGCTCATATTTCCGGACTCTCGTCAGGATCCTGGCAGCGCTGTTTTGAATGTATTGCAGCTTCTGGATGTTCTTGCCAGAGATCCCAGTGAAGAGTGAGTTACAGTCGTCCAGTCTTGAGGAGATAAAGGCGTGGACGAGCTTCTCTGCATCTGACAGGGTTAAAGTGGGGCGGAGTTTGCCGATGTTTTTGAGATGATAAAAGGAGGTTTTGCACAGGTGTTTTATATGGTCATTAAAGGTCAGGTGAGGGTCAAACCTAACTCCCAGATTATTGACTGTGGAGGAGAGGGGTATGACCTGACCGTCGAAGGTGAGATGAGTTATGGAGGATGACTGAACCTGGTGTGGAGTGCCAACAAGAAGGGCTTCTGTTTTGCTACTGTTTAACTGGAGAAAGGTGTTGCTCATCCATGCCTTTATCTCCCCAAGACAGGCGGTGAGACATGACATGGCTGCAGAGGGGCTTGGGGCAGTTTTGATGTAAAGCTGTGCTATGGACCCCTTGTCGGATGGAACCATGAGGCTGCGCAAACGCCATAGCTGCGGGACGGTGTATGAAATCATTGCCAGCACCGATGCCAAAAAACAGAACACAAAACAAGCCGCGCCGTTTGGCAACGACCACAGGCCGGCCGACCCCAGCTCCAGCCGGCGCAACGCTACCCCTCCCAGATGCCAACAGTTCAAAAAACAGACCGATAGTCACCACAGAACAAGGACTCCAGTAGAGCAGGTAGCCTCTCAGTTTCACTGATCAATCCAAAGGCAAAAAGTCTGTCGTATTCCAACTCAGGGAGCAATCACAATACGTGAAAAACAAACAAACTAAAAAGGGTTGAATAAAATAGCTATAAAAAAGTCACATAAATCACACACACACACACACACACACACACACACACACACACACACACACACACACACACACACACACACACACACACACACACACACACACACACACACACACACACACACACACACACACTTCACGTTCTCTGTCTCTGATGATCTTTTCATGCTTTATGTTATTTTTTCCCAGAGTAGAAACAACCACTGGCTCCTCTGGTCCATCAAACTTATTCATTATTTCATTCAATGAATAAATTCACGTCAGATCTCTTGATGTCTCTGATGACTCTGATGTCTCTGATGACTCTGATGACTCTGATGTCTCTGATGACTCTGATGACTCTGATGACTCTGATGTCTCTGATGACTCTGATGTCTCTGATGACTCTGATGACTCTGATGTCTCTGATGACTCTGATGTCTCTGATGACTCTGATGACTCTGATGTCTCTGATGACTCTGATGTCTCTGATGACTCTGATGACTCTGATGTCTCTGATGACTCTGATGTCTCTGATGACTCTGATGACTCTGATGACTCTGATGTCTCTGATGACTCTGATGTCTGGACTCTGATGTCTCTTGATGCTCTCTGATTGGACTTGTGATGACTCTGATGTCTGATATGACTGATGACTCTGATGTCTGATATTACTGATGACTCTGATGTCTGATGTCTCTGATGATTCTGATGTCTATGATGACTCTGATGTCTCTGATGTCTCTGATGACTCTGATGTCTCTGATGACTCTGATGTCTCTGACATGACTGACAGCTGTCACAAGGCTAATGACGTCACGAGAATGGCGCGCTGTGATTGGCCGAGCGGATATATCTGCGTCTGCTGACAATCTGGTGTTTATCACAGTTTGGAAAGAAAGGGAATAATAATATAATAATATAATAATATAATCATAATATAATATAATAATATAATAATATAATATAATAATATAATAATATAATAATATAATAATATCACAGTACGCTTATCGTGTTTTGTAACCAAACTCTTCACAATACAACCTGTTGTTTAGCTGCAGGTGAATTAAAAACTGTGAATACAAGACATACATTTCATTCATTGTCTTTTTCAGCCCAGTTCTTACAGGTTGGTCTGATTCAGGAGTAAAGCCCCGTCTTTTAACCACGACCTTGTGCATTGTGTATTACTGGAGGGAGCTACAGAAACTATGTGTTGGCAAATTACAAACATCTGTAAATGACAAGGATAAGATCAGAACAAATGTGTGTGAGTAGGATGAGTATATTGTATTGTTGTCCTGCGCTCCATACACTGTATGGGCACATGTGTGTTGGTTGTCATTGTGGGCACTGGATGTTATACATTGACTTGGCACGGTGGCGGCGACGATTAAAATGTCATTCTATGAAAGGGTTGGACTGCTGTGTTGACTTTATTTATGACACAGACGGACGACATGCGCATGTTGGCTCATTTGCGTTATCGACGCAAAACGTTCACGTGGGTTTTACTCTTCCAGGATCTTGGTGGGTCGCCCTGTTAGCAGGAGTTCCAGAACGGAGGCCCCAGCCACCACCACCACCAGCAGCAGCAACATGTGAGTTGGCCTCCTGAGATGTGACTTCAATAGAGCTGTGGTTCCCAGCCTTTGCTTGCTTTAAAGGACGTTTATTCCTTGCGTGTCTGATGTAAAATAGGACAAGAAGAGATGAGAACAAAAATATAACTGCTTTTGTCATTTTCAGATGACAATTGCGGCAGTGAAATACGGAGGGATGAAACCTCATAGCCTATTAGTTAAGACAAGCATCAGACCAATCATGCTCCCTACTTCAAGAAAATATCCTAATTTATTTAGGGATTCAATTATAATCCTTTTACTTTTAGAAGAATAGAATAGAATAGAACTTTATTAATCCCGAAGGAAATTCTTGTGCCAGGTTGCATAGCGATACAGTACAATAAAACAATATGGAAAACAACAGAATGATAATAATAAACTAACGGATTTACAAATTTACAGCTAAAATATACAAATATGGAGGCAAGATAAGATATTCCGACGGCGAAAACAATTGAACATAATTGAAGTGTAATATTATTGGACATGACATGAAGAATATTGCACATGATGATGAGAGGAGATGAGAGGTAGTGTTATAGATCATATTTATAGACAACATGATAATAATAATAATAATATAGCACATGATAGAGTATTGCACATGATGTTGGACAGTAATATTAATATTGCACGTAATACTGTCTGCAGCTCAGATCAACCAACTATTATTATTATTATAACTATTATTATTGTTATAACTATTATTATTATAACTATTATTATTATTATTATTATTATTATTATTATAACTCAAAGAAGATGACGCTGGCCACCACAGAGTGATAGAACATCTGCAGCACGGGTCTGCAGACGTTGAAACATCTGAGTCTCCGTAGGAAATACAGGCGACTCTGACCTTTCTTGAACAGGGCCTCTGTGTTTTTGGTCCAGTCCATTTTATTGTCTATGTGTACACCCAGGTACTTATATTCCTCGACAATGTCCACCTCGGTCCCCCTGATGCTGACTGGTTTCAGGAGGGTCGGTTCAATCCACCACCAACTCCTTAGTCTTAGAGATGTTGAGTTGCAGGTGATTTAGTCCACACTAGGGTTGCACGGTATACCGGTACTAGAAAAGTACCGCGCTACTCTGCTGTTAAATACGGTACTATACCACATTCATTTAGTATCGGTACTTTAGAAATGACATGAGTTGCGTCAATGTGCGGGTTTGATAGCCGCGCAGTGTGTGTGTGTGTATGTGTGTGTGTGTGTGTGTGTGTGTGTGTGTGTGTGTGTGTGTGTGTGTGTGTGTGTGTGTGTGTGTGTGTGTGTGCAGCTTGAAGGCTGAGCGCTCTGCTTCAACTCCCTGCAGGGGGCGTGTCAACAGCCCTATTATAACTATTATTATTGTTATTGTAATTGTAACTATTATTATATAACTGTTATTATTATTATTATTATTATTATAATAACTATTATTATTGTTATTATTATAACTATTATTATTGTTATTATTATTATAACTATTATTATTATTATTATAACTATTATTATTGTTATTATTAGAACTATTATTATTGTTATTATTATTATATTATAACTATTATTATTGTTATTATTATAAACTATTATTATTGTTATTATTATTATTATAACTATTATATTGTTATTATTATAACTATTATTATTGTTATTATTATTATTTAGAACTATTATTAATGTTGTTATTATAACTATTATTATTGTTATTATTATTAATAGAACTATTATTATTGTTATTATTATAACTATTATTATTGTTATTATTATTATTACTATTATTATTGTTATTATTAACTATTATTATTGTTATTATTATTATTACTATTATTATTGTTATTATTATAACTATTATTATAACTATTATTATTATTATTGTTATTATTATAACTATTATTATTATTATTGTTATTATTATTGTTATTATTAATATATTATTTTATTATGTTATTATTATATATTATTTTTATTATTATTGTTATATTATATATTATTATTATTATTGTTATTATTATTATTATTATTATTATTGTTATTATTATTATTATATTATTATTGTTATTATTATTATTATTTTTATTATATTATTATTATTATAACTATTATTATTATTATTATTATTATTGTATATTATTATTATTATTATATTATAACTATTATTTATTATTATTATTATTATTTATTTTTTTATTATTATTTATTATTGTAACTATTATTATTGTTATTATTATTATTAACTATTATTATTGTTATTATTATTATTATTGTTATTATTATTATAACTATTATTATTGTTACTATTTATTATGTTTATTATTATTCTATTATATTTTATTATTATAACATTATTATGTTATTATTATTATTGTAACATTATTTATTGTTATTATTATTATTAGACTATTATTAATGTTGTTATTATAACTATTATTATTATTATTATTAAACTAATTATTATTGTTATTATTAGAACTATTATTATTGTTATATTATTATACTATTATTATTGTTATTATTATAACTATTATTGTTGTTATTATTATATTGTAACTATTATTATTGTTATTATTATAACTATTATTATATTATTATTATTATAACTATTATTATTGTATTATTATAACCATTATTTATGTTATTATTATTTACTATTATTATTATTATTATAACTATTATGATGTTATTATTATTGTTATTATAACTATATTATATAAACTTATTATTATTATTATAACTATTATTATTATTATAACTATTATTATTCTTCTTCTTCTTATTATTATTATTATTATTATTATTATTGTAACTATTATTATTGTTATTATTATAACTATTATTATTGTATATTATTAATTGTAACTATTATTATTGTATTATTATAACTATTATTATTATTATTATTATTATAACTATTATTATTGTTATTATTATAACCATTATTATTGTTATTATTATTATAACTATTATTATTATTATATAACTATTATGATGTTATTATTATTGTTATTATAACTATTATTATATAACTTATTATTATTATAACTATATTATTATTCTTATTATTATTATTAATTATTTATAACTATTATTATTATTATTATTATTATTATAACTATTATTATTGTTACTATTATTATTATTATTATAACTATTATTATTGTTTACTATTATTATTATTAGAACTATTATTATTGTTAACACGAGAAGGAATCTACTGGTCGTTTATCTCCGGTGTGGACGAGGACATCTGTGGAAACCGCGTGTACGCCGCTTTACGACAAAACACGGGATTGCTTCTCGGCTGGAAACGTGCGTACATCGGGAGTACATTCACTCACCTTTTATACAAACTGGATCAATGGGGCGTGGCTTATGAGTAATATCGAGTATTGATACACACACGAGACGGGTTGCCAGGTGTGTGTGTGTGTGTGTGTGTGTGTGTGTGTGTGTGTGTGTGTGTGTGTGTGTGTGTGTGTGTGTGTGTGTGTGTGTGTGTGTGTCCACCAGGACCTTCCGACTCATCGTCGCTGCCGCCGCAGGACCAGGACCACGATGAGCACAACTGTACGCACAAGGGTACAGAGGAAAGGTAAAGTTGTTCAAGTTGTTGGTGACACCGAAGGACGTGTTGTGATGTTGCACAATAATAACATTTGCTTTATGTTTGAACCTAACCTGTAATAAGATAAGATAGAACTTTATAAATCCCGAAGGAAATTCTTGTGCCAGGTTGCATAGCAATACAGTACAATAAAACAATATGGAAATACACAGAATAATACAAATAAAATAACTAACAGATTTACAAATGTACAGTTAAAATATACTAAATAATCAGAGAGGCTGACGACTAACATTTCCATCCTCATACATAAAGACCTCTATTCTATTCAATTCAATTGTATTTGTATATCCCTTAATCACAAGACGGTCTCAAAGGGCTTTACAGGACAGATTATTATTATGGGGCCAAAAGTGATTGATGACCCCCCAGCCCTATAGCGCCCCCCAGAGGACAAGAAACGAGTCCCTTAATTAACAAGGAAGAGACCTGGAGGAGGACCTCAGAGTGGGGGTCCCTCCTTCCAGGGATGGTTCAGAGGTCAATGGGTGTCATACGGGCGTTAAAAACAGGGCTAACAAAGCAGAACACATTATAAAGGACAAAGTACAAATAGTCAATGAAATAGTAATATTGTGATGGGGTGCTGGCTGGAGAGCAGCTGGTGGCCCTCAGGTGGGGTCAGGCCAGCAGGTATCAGTCATGATCACTGCAGCACCCTACACATATAGAAATATGATATATACTGGATATCAATATATACATATATACATGTATATATATATGTCATATTTATATATGTAACGGTGGACATAATAATTAGGATTTTAAATTCATGTTTAATTTGGGATAACCAACCATTGTTTGGTAAGACTTTTATGTGGTAAACAGCGACATCTAGTGGTGCAGCAGGAGAGTGTGACGTCACGTTCCCTCACATGCTCTGGGATCACACACACACACACACACACTGATCACACACAGACACACACACACACACACACACACACACACACACACACACACACACACACACACACACACACACACACACACACACACACACACACACACACAGGTTTTGCATGGTCAGCATACCTTGAGAATGTCTTTCAGCTTAACCACCTCGTCTCTCAACTCATCCCTCTCCACTCGGATTACATCCGTATATTCTTTCTGCCGCTCTAAGGCCTGAATTTAACCCCCCCCATACACACACACACACACACACACACACACACACACACACAACCACCACCAGGATACAGCCACCAGAGAGCAGAGGAGTCCAGGGAACAGTTCATGGAATGGAAGAAAGAAAAGTCAATGAGAGTACATGGAAGAGTACAGTTTTTCCAAGCAAAGAGCATCTTGTGTCACCGAAGCAGAAGCAAAGGGAACAGGTGACTCCAGAGAGGAACAGTTTGTGGGTTTAGGGTTCACACAGGTCAGCTCGTACCCCGATCTTTTTTATCCTTCCACTCCACAGTTTCCTGGAGGTCAGAGATCTCTCGGATGAAACCGTCCTGCTTCAAGCGTAGCTGACGGATGTCCTGGACGCCAGGGGAGGAACCGAGAAGCAGGGGCAGGAGAGAGAGCGAGGGAAGAGATGGAGAGCGAGGAAGAAGAGCAGCAGGGTGCGAGAGAAGCAGCAGAGGTTCAACAGAGAGAGGAAGAGATCAGAACAGAATTCAACAAAACAGAACAGAATGGAACAAAAGCAGAGAGACGAGGATGAGCAGAGGCCAGACAAAACCATACCAGAATGAAAACAGCCCACGACAGAACAGAATCAGAACTGAATGAATGAACACAACCAGAATGAACACCACAGA
This sequence comes from Coryphaenoides rupestris, assembly GCA_002895965.2. Taxonomy (NCBI): domain Eukaryota; kingdom Metazoa; phylum Chordata; class Actinopteri; order Gadiformes; family Macrouridae; genus Coryphaenoides; species Coryphaenoides rupestris. The sequence goes on along the minus strand of PIJE02001148.1, from coordinate 4,556 downwards.
AGAAATGGAAGGAAGAGGAAGGCCAGCTGTAGTGATAGTCTCCCCCCACTCCCCACGTTTAGCTCATTCCGAGGCCGAGAGAGACGTGGATACGGTGATGCCCGGTACTCACGTTCAGCAGCTCTTCGCTCAGTTTCAGCGTCTCCTTCATCACGTTGAACTGAAACTGCAGGATGCTGTGGGCATGCTTCTCACGCTCGTGGTCCTTTTGGGAGAGACGGTACAGAAGACACAGTGCAGGGTTTTAACATGACCCCCACTGGTACAGAAGACACAGTGCAGGGTTTTAACACGACCCCCACTGGTACAGAAGACACAGTGCAGGGTTTTAACACGACTCCCACTGGTACAGAAGACACAGTGCAGGGTTTTAACATGACCCCCACTGGTACAGAAGACACAGTGCAGGGTTTTAACACGACCCCCACTGGTACAGAAGACACAGTGCAGGGTTTTAACACGACCCCCACTGGTACAGAAGACACAGTGCAGGGTTTTAACACGACCCCCACTGGTACAGAAGACACGGTGCAGGGTTTTAACACGACCCCCACTGGTACAGAAGACACAGTGCAGGGTTTTAACACGACCCCCACTGGTACAGAAGACACAGTGCAGGGTTTTAACACGACCCCCACTGGTACAGAAGACACAGTGCAGGGTTTTAACACGACCCCCACTGGTACAGAAGACACAGTGCAGGGTTTTAACACGACCCCCACTGGTACAGAAGACACAGTGCAGGGTTTTAACACGACCCCCACTGGTACAGAAGACACAGTGCAGGGTTTTAACACGACCCCCACTGGTACAGAAGACACGGTGCAGGGTTTTAACACGACCCCCACTGGTACAGAAGACACAGTGCAGGGTTTTAACACGACCCCCACTGGTACAGAAGACACAGTGCAGGGTTTTAACACGACCCCCACTGGTACAGAAGACACAGTGCAGGGTTTTAACACGACCCCCACTGGTACAGAAGACACAGTGCAGGGTTTTAACACGACCCCCACTGGTACAGAAGACACAGTGCAGGGTTTTAACACGACCCCCACTGGTACAGAAGACACAGTGCAGGGTTTTAACACGACCCCCACTGGTACAGAAGACACAGTGCAGGGTTTTAACACGACCCCCACTGGTACAGAAGACACAGTGCAGGGTTTTAACACGACCCCCACTGGTACAGAAGACACAGTGCAGGGTTTTAACACGACCCCCACTGGTACAGAAGACACAGTGCAGGGTTTTAACACGACCCCCACTGGTACAGAAGACACAGTGCAGGGTTTTAACACGACCCCCACTGGTACAGAAGACACAGTGCAGCTCTGCTGTGATATAACCAGCAAAGCCAGTGACAGTCGGCCCTTGTCCTTGGCAGTGGCAGCAGCGTACCAGATGGTGATACACTCTACACTCCTTTCACCACACCTGAAATTCCGCAATACATCTCACGGACATCAAGCGCTCCTAGTATTCTTCTCTACTCTTTTCGACCCGGAACCGACCCGGAACGTGTGTTTCCTCGTTCCCAAGACAACGGGCTTGAGCGGCGCACCGTCCCGTACCTTGGCCTTCTCCTCGTACTCCCGCCGCGACTCCGCCAGCAGCTCCTCCAGCTCCGTCAGCGAGTCCTTCAGCGTGTCCACCTGGTACATCAGGTTGTTCTTCTCGTTGTCCAGCTGGGCGTTGGACACCATGGCCTTGCGGTACTTCTCCCCCACCTCCACCAAGGCATCCTGACCAGGGGGGAAATGGACCATTTACCGTTATGTCGCATTCACACACTCCTCATCCACACACACACACACACACACACACACACACACACACACACACACACACACACACACACACACACACACACACACACACACACACAGTCAACCACTGGCGGCAACAGCCCAGGTAGTCAGTCAATTTTTAGCATGAGGGCGTATGGAGGTATGGACAGCGGCAGCACATGGCAGAGGGAAGAGAAGACTCGGAAGGGAAGTGTACAAACATAAACATAAAAAACATGTCCACAATGCTTCAGACTAAACAAAGAAGCGTATTATGTAGACATGATAGGTATAGGGTGGCGCTTGAGTACAGTCGAGTAATGCAGTAGAACTTAAAGAGTAAAAACAGGAATTCAGTAGAAGTAGAAGAACGTTTTGTCTCAATGTGGACCGGCTCGTTGTTCACCAGTGTCCAGGAACTACGGAGATGACAACCAACGCACAAAACAGAGGCGAGGCATTCTACACTCTCCATCTATGGTTATTACCCTCCGTGGTGAACACTCTCCATGGTTCATAATATTCTATGGTTAATAACACTCTATGGTTAATAATATTCTATGGTTCATAATATTCTGTGGTTAATAACACTCTATGGTTAATGCTGTCCATGGTTAATAGACTCCATACATATAATGGAGTTCCCTCTCCAAGGTCAACACTTTCTCTCCAGACCGTATACCTTCACTTCTTTGAGGTTCTGCATGTACTTTGACTCCACACCTTGAATGTGATCTTTCAGCTCATGGATCTCCTGGTGTGAGGAGCGTTTGAGGAGTGGAGAGCGGCGAGGGGAGGAGAAAGCGGTAAAAGCTCAAACAGCGTGACGAGAGCACCGAGTGTCAGAGGAAAAACAGCAAAGTAATGAGGCATGGAGCCAGAGAGGGGAAGAGAAGGAGAACAACAGACAATAGATAGCATGGAAGAAGTGGCTGAACATGACTGTAATCGCGGTGATTACAGGTTGAACATTTCAGATTTAAGGCTCAAAACAGTGCTGGTTGGGAAAGTCCAGGGTGCCCTTGATGCATGTTGTCATGTAAGGGCCTGTTCACACTGTCCTCTTAAATAATAGGCACCACCTTCCTACGTTAAACCCAATGTGAAATGACCAAACTGGCCGCCTTTAAAAGGCACAGGTCAGTGAACCTTTTGTTAAATGCACATTCGACACGGGCTGCTTTTTATCAGCTGACCGATCACAACGGCTACCGTTCCCGCTGCTGGTGGAAAGGTTCCGGATATTCACTCGCACGTAAATATCAGGAACTACGACGTGTCAAGTACCCCGATATCGTGATTCTCCATCGCAGGCGGCCGGCGTGAACACGCCTTCACCGGTTGGCTTTTCCGGCGGTCAGTCGTGATGTTGTCCTGTAAACGCCTTTACCTTGATCTCCCGTATGGACGCCTCGTTGTCAACGGCGATGGACGTCTCGCCACTTCCTCTCCGGGAGGACGTGCCCCCTAACGAGGTGAGGGTCGAAGCTGTTAACGGCAGAAGGCTGCTCTGGAACCCGTGAGGCAGGAAACAATGTTTTGTTTTAATCGAATTAGGATTTTCTGAGGAAGTTTGTCGCACGGATGGACTTCACCTAGATACCTTGAGATAAAAATAGAAACATATTTGTGATTATTTAACTCACCTTCTCATATAACCGTTTTTCCGGACTATAAGGCGCACCGGATTATAAGGCGCACTGTCCAATGAACGGGTCTATTTTCATACATAAGGCGGCACCGGATATAAAGCGCAGCCGCATTATAAGGCGCATTAAGCAACACAAAACAGGTACAGATAAATCGAACTGTTATTCAACTCATTCACAATAACTCTCAACATTGTTCAGTTGTAACACATAAAATACAAAACAATACACTCACTTTTCAGTTCATTCCTCAATCCACAAATCCATCAAATTCCTTCATCTTAGTCCTTATACACAACCATAATATTACCGGTATGTTGAAGCACAGTACGTATTACTCCGCAAGGCTAGTATTACGCCGTGGTAGCCGTAATGCGCCGACAATCCATCAAGTATTACTCCGCGGTAGCCGTAATGCGCCGACAATCCATCAAGTATTACTCCGCGGTAGCCGTAATGCGCCGACAATCCATCAGTATTAACTCCGCGGTAGCCGTAATGCGCCGACAATCCATTAAGCGGCGCTGCTTGACAGATTTTTTGAGCGCCGTGTAACCACATAAAATCGGTTCGAGTTAATACATAAGGCGCACCGGATTATAAGGCGCACTGTCGATTTTTGAGAATTACAGGATTTTAGTGACATTTAACTCACCTTCTCAATATAATCTCTGTCATCCACCTGTTGGGACAGAACACAGAAACCATTATGTAGAACTGTGTGTGTGTGTGTGTGTGTGTGTGTGTGTGTGTGTGTGTGTGTGTGTGTGTGTGTGTGTGTGTGTGTGTGTGTGTGTGCCATGTCATGCCACAACTATTTGTTTGGCATCAGTTGGGAGATAAAGTGCCTTGCCCCAGTGCACAGGGGGCAGCCCCAGTTTGCTTGTCTCAAACCAGACAAGCAGCTTGAACTCCTCCTCCAGCCTCCACAAATACGGGATGTGTTGACGCTGAGAGTCTCAACATCAACACATCGTCGCTCGAATAAAAGATCACATGAAATACACACGGAATCAAACTCCACTTCACGCTTATTTCTTTCTTCTGTATTTCTTTCTGTATGGACGGTCGGGAGGTCCCTCTGTGTGAGCCCCTAAAAACATGCATGTTCTGTTCT
>PIJE02001147.1:155214-165921 GCA_002895965.2 Coryphaenoides rupestris | reverse complement strand
AGGTCCCTTTGGTTCGATCATGGGTTTCGGCAGATTGCCATTGGCTTGTAATTTTAGATTCATATCATAAATTGTTGATCATCTCTATCGACGTTTCATGTGTTCACTCCTGTTAGAAATTATTCAGCTCGTAAAAGATTGGACATTTAAAAATGTACTGCCGAAATAGCTCAGTTGGGAGAGCGTTAGACTGAAGATCTAAAGGTCCCTGGTTCAATCCCTGGTTTCGGCAGTTTACCGTCAGCTTGTCCATTTAGTTTCATATCCTAAATTGTTGATCATCTCTATAGACAGTTCTTGTGTTCCTACCTGTTAGAAATTATTCAATTTGTCTATGATGTTTAGTGCCAAAATAGCTCAGTTGGGACTGAATATCTCAAGGTCCCTTGTTAGATCCCGGCTTTCGGCAAGTTACCATCGGCCTGTCATTTTAGATTCATGTCATAAATTGTTGATCATCTCTATCGACGGTTCCTGTGTTCACTCCCGTGAGAAATTATTACAGGGTACCCAGTGTCTGGGCACCTATGTTCATGTCCTGTAGTTGTTGATCACCTCAGCATGTCTATGAAGACATTTGTCACTTTCCCTAACTTTAGGAAAAATTCAGCTTGTAACTTATTTGACAGACTAACTTAGTGCCGAAACCAGGGATTGAACCAGGGACCTTTAGATCTTCAGTCTAACGCTCTCCCAACTGAGCTATTTCGGCAGTACATTTTTAAATGTCCAATCTTTTACGAGCTGAATAATTTCTAACAGGAGTGAACACATGAAACGTCGATAGAGATGATCAACAATTTAGGATATGAAACTAAATGGACAAGCTGACGGTAACCTGCCGAAACCAGGGACCTTTAGATCTTCAGTCTAACGCTCTCCCAACTGAGCTATTTCGGCAGTACATTTTTGAATGTCCAATCTTTTACGAGCTGAATAATTTCTCACAGGAGTGAACCCATGAAACGTCGATAGAGATGATCAACAATTTATGATATGAATCTAAAATGACAAGCCGATGGTAACACGCCGAAACCCATGATCGAACCATTTCGGCACTAAGTTAGTCTGTCAAATAAGTTACAAGCTGAATTTTTCCTAAAGTTAGGGAAAGTGACAAATGTCTTCATAGACATGCTGAGGTGATCAACAACTACAGGACATGAACATAGGTGCCCAGACACTGGGTACCCTGTAATAATTTCTCACGGGAGTGAACACAGGAACCGTCGATAGAGATGATCAACAATTTATGACATGAATCTAAAATGACAGGCCGATGGTAACTTGCCGAAACCCGGGATCTAACAAGGGACCTTGAGATATTCAGTCCCAACTGAGCTATTTTGGCACTAAACATCATAGACAAATTGAATAATTTCTAACAGGTAGGAACACAAGAACTGTCTATAGAGATGATCAACAATTTAGGATATGAAACTAAATGGACAAGCTGACGGTAAACTGCCGAAACCAGGGATTGAACCAGGGACCTTTAGATCTTCAGTCTAACGCTCTCCCAACTGAGCTATTTCGGCAGTACATTTTTAAATGTCCAATCTTTTACGAGCTGAATAATTTGTAACAGGAGTGAACACATGAAACGTCGATAGAGATGATCAACAATTTATGATATGAATCTAAAATTACAAGCCAATGGCAATCTGCCGAAACCAGGGATCGAACCAGGGACCTTTAGATCTTCAGTCTAACGCTCTCCCAACTGAGCTATTTCGGCACTCCATATTTCTGTCAAATATTATACAAGCTGAATAATTTCTAACGGGAGTGAACACAAGAACCTTCAATAGAGATGATCAACAATTTATGATATGAATCTAAAATGACAAGCCGATGGTAACATGCCGAAACCCATGATCGAACCATTTCGGCACTAAGTTAGTCTGTCAAATAAGTTACAAGCTGAATTTTTCCTAAAGTCAGTCTAACACTCTCCCGACTGAGCTATTTCGGGACTAAAACTTTCTGTCAAATCTGTTACAAGCTGGATAATTTCTAAGGGGAGTAAACAAAAGAACAGTCGATAGAGATGTTCAACAATTTATGATATGCATCTAAAATGACTAGGCGAAGGTACACGTGCCGAAAAATAGGCTCGAACCAGGAACCTTTAGATCTTCAATCTAACGCTCTCCCAACTGAGCTATTTCAGCGCTAAACAGTTCTGCTAAATAAGTTACAAGCTGAATATACTCTAGAGTTAGTGAAAGTGCGAAGTGCCCTAGATGCCCAGACACTGGGTACCCTCCCAAAACCGGGATCGAACCAGGGACATTTAGATCTTCAGCCTAACGCTGTTTCAAGCTGTTCTTTTTGATCTTTTATTGTCAAAAAGTCAGATATATACATTTTTTTAATTTCCACAATTAACTATAATATTTACACTATATACATTTCACAGAGATAAATATTTAACTTATAAGGGACATCCAAAACCATACCAGTGAGGCAGCCTGCAGGCCCCTGTCCTCTCCTCCAGCCTACTGCCCCCCCCACTAAATCAAAGAAATCAATATTGAAAAAAAACACCCTTGAAATGACGCAAAAACCAGTGAGGCAGCCTGCAGGCCCTTAGCCACACCTCCAGCCTACAGGCCCCCCCACCAAATCAAAGAAATCTGTTGTGTCCACTACCTGATTACACCACTAGGTGCGCTCTACTGTTAGGTAGTGTGTTGTAGTACTAGAGAGGAGGTAGAAGACACGTGAGATATAGTCTAGGAAGCTAGACCTACAGTACTGTGCTACGTGCTTACCTTCAATATACTTACACTTGAACGTATGTCGGTCTCCTGTGCTTATTATACTACTTGCAACATAACAAAATCAAATATAAAAAAACATACAACAACAAAGAGGATAAACAAATAAATAAAACCAGTGAGGCAGCCTGCAGGCCCCTGTCCACACCTCCAGCCTACAGGCCCCCCCACCAAATCAAAGAAATCAAAATAACGATGCACATAATTTCCTTAATTTTCACCCTGTGCCTCTTCACCAAAGTCCAAGTTCACCCTCCCGTGCTCCCCTATCCCAACAAAAGTGCTCCCCTCCACAAATCCCAATATCCTCGGACCATGTGTCCTCATATGGGAACATTACATTTTGGGCTCTCTGCACCATAATATAAAATTCTGCTTAACTTAGACATGTTGGCCTCATTTGTGGACACTTGGGCTGCCATCTTGTGGTCGCAAAAGCACATTACACTGAGCCTCGTACATTCAAGATGGCGGCAATTTCCCCCTAAGTGTTCTACGGCCGGTCCCGACAGGTAACTGGTCAAGGTACAACACCTTTTCAAATTTAATGATTAAAATGTGTTTATTTATGCTTAAGAACGTTTTTAGTTTGATATGGCATACAAATTTGAAAAATGTTATCAATAGTAACAGGCTACAACACACGTCAGCGTGGTAAAAGAGTTGACAAGGATGATGAGCCAGGAGCTAGAAGAGATGGTAAACGTGATGACAGTCACTCTAAAAGATCCAAAGGATGTGTGTGTAAATGTCAGCGTAAGAAAAGTGTTGACATTGATGATGAGCCAGGACCTAGCAATGATGGACGTGGAGAGCCCAGGCCAGGACCTCGCAACGATGGACGGGAAGTACGCTGGAAGTCTGGCGCATTTACTCCAGACTTAGTTCAGTTTGAGGCTGAAGATGAAAGCCGGCATGAGCGAGAAGATTGGCTATGTGGAGCAGTACATCGACACAGAGTTCATGAAACTCACTGCTGACTGCACAAATTCTATGTCACTAGCTAAAAGTGGTAGATCTCTCAACACTTCAGTTCATTTTTTTGGAGCATCAATTTTTATGTCTTGCGTGCCTTACCCACAACTGAGGATGTTCTGGTCCAATGCCTTACGAATCCCTGTCATCAGCAACAAAATCATGCGCGATAGATTTTTCAAACTGAGGACAAATTAATTGAAAACCGACACGTTCTGGAAGACGAAGCCTTTTATGGATCGCATTCTGAAAGGGTGCTTGCTTCAGGCTCGACCGGAATGTGTGTCAATTGATGAGCAGATGATTCCATTTACAGGAAATTAATTCCATTGAAATTATTAGTTTTGCACAGGTTTATACTTGAGCAAGGAACATGTTCAGCAACATGTGTTGCTGCAGACAAAAAGGAAATTCAGGAGATACAGTATGTTGGATTGTTTACAAAAAAAATGTTTATTCCAATAAAACATCGGAAATAAATGAAATGCTGTATTCTGTATATAATACCAAGATCACCAATGATATGCAAATAGTGTACACTTTTTCAAATAGCAGTATGTAACAATTATCCCCCAACATGCGATATCCGTTGCTCGTTTCTCTAATCGATGTTCGCGGTCGGGAGAGTCTCTAGTGGCAGGGCCATAAAGATCACTCAGTCTGCGTGCTAAAACAACCGTGGTTCCCACTCCCGTGCGTACGGGGAGACAGCGAGACAACCGCTACTCACCGCTACTGGGTGTGGAACTGCGCACCGTGCAGATGGCGAGAGAGAAAGCGTACAGCAAACGTGCACGCGGTCGCGTGAGGGGGAGGGGAGCACCATTCCTGCAGGTTCGATTCAACACATTGCATGGCTGCACTGGTGACGTCAGAGGCCATAAGCCAAGCACAATGTCTGAGAAGCAAAACGCATCTGTGCAGATGAACTAACATGACGCGTTTAATCCCCAACGAGGTGGGCGACACATATGTGATGCATTTATACATGGTGTAGTTTGGCACGGAAGAAATTGGGTAATCATGAAGATGAATAATACAATAAATATATAGTAAAAGAACGTCAAGTCCAGTATATTAGTTTTTTTTTTTAATAGAATAGGATAGGGTGAAGGGGACAATTACATTTTATTTGTATAGCCCTGAATCACAAGACAGCCTCAAAGGGCTTTACAGGCCAGATTATTATGGGCCAAAAGTGATTTTATGACACACCCCGAGCCCCGCCCCCCTAAGGGCAAGAAACGACTCCCTTAATTAACAAGGAAGAAATCTCGAGGAGGAACCTCAGAGTGGGGGATCCCTCCTTCCAGGGATGGTTCAGAGTGCAATGGGTGTCATACGGGCATTAAAAACAGGGGTAACAGAGGCTGGGGTAGAGAGGGGTCGGGGTGGGAGGGTTAGGGTGAAGGGGACACAGAGGAAACAGGCAGCCTCCTCACTCTCGCAGCCTCAGGGATTGATTGATTCACTGGCCTGGCCTTCACATTATATCCAGCAACAACAAAGCCTTTGTAAAGTGCAGGCGGCACAGTTTCCACAATCACCGTCTGAGGTTGGGATGTGGGGAGGGGGGGCCAGAGTTTCTCCTGAAACAGGCACCCTCTTCACTCTCGCAGCCTTAGGGATTGATTGATTCATTGGCCTGACCTTAACTTTGTATCCAGCAACAACAATGCCTTGTAAATTACAGGCGGCATAGTTTCCACGACGTCCGTCCGAGGCTGGCTCTGGCGCTTGGGCTTGCGTGCCTTTCCTGAGCGAGGCATGCTTTCTGTTTCCTGATACTAGCTGCAGACATTACTCCACACGAGACTGCTGTTGTGGTCGAAGGCCCAATGTCGTGTCGACTTTATAGTCTTGCGAGACACATTCGTGCACACCGATTGGTTGACCGCTCGTATGTTGCACACATTACGATTTCAACAGTTTTAATGTGGTTATTTAATGTGGTTATTTATTTATATGAATTTGTATGTTGTTGTTTATTTAGTTTAAAAAGTTAGTTTCTTCGTTTGTGCGTTAGTTTGTTTGGGGAGTTCACCTGCCGTTATTATATCGTAATATTATATATATATTATATGGTTATTATATATGGTTATGTGTGTGTGTGTGTGTGTGTGTGTATGTGACACAACGTGGTTCTCCCAGCTCCTCCCACCTCGAAGGTCCGCGTGACAGGAGGCGGGTTGGGCCTACAGGGGGAGGAGTCTGTATGCTCCGGTGGAGGCCTCTTCATACCAACTCATATCAAACAACAACACGCATGTTACATGAATCCTAATCATCCCCACGCCAATAGGCCACACCCACTGATCCAAGTGGGCGACGCAAGGCAGAGTGTGTTACACCCAAAACGATGGGAAAATGGGATTCAGGTTAAAAGAAATCCGGAACTTATACTTGAATGCTTTAAGGCTCTTGAGTCCCTCGAGCGAACCGATAAATACAATAACCAAAAATATTTTGCTTCAGTGTGTTTTATTACTCGGTAAAGTCCAAATGAAGTGTGTGTGTGTGTGTGTATTATATTGACCACCTTTCTGTCCGCCTCTGTGTCTCCAGAGGAACGATGAGGACACTTGTGGTGGTGGTCCTGCTGCTCTGTCTCGCCGTCCCGGGACACTGTGACTGCAGAGGAGACTGTCTCTCCTGTAGACGCCTGCTGGACACTCAGCATCACTTTAACACCGTGGTGAGTCTCGACTAACTGACAATAAACTCAACTTTAACACCACGGTGAGTCCCGACGAACTGACAATAAACTCAACTTTAACACCACGGTGAGTCACAACAAACTAACTGAAAATGTAACTAAACCAAACCATAAATATAACTTTAACATCACAGTATTTTACAGCAAATAACCATAATTATACATAGCTTTTATGGGAATGGCGCAAGTTATAGATACTGTCACTAAGAATAAACCACTATTTATTTGTGGTATATTGCTAGTTTTGTGTTTGTCTTTTATTTGACTCACAATAAGCACCACATCGCGTTCAGAGTCAAAACACGACGTGAAAGAAACACAAGCTGTTTGACGGCGATACGTCCACCATCACCTTGCTGATAAAAGACAACCGCGAGGCTTTGTGTCTGTTTATCGCTCACTCTTCCTCTCTCTCTGTCTTTCAATCTCTCTCTCTCGGTCTCTCTCGCCCCTGTGAGTCACTAAATAATTACCCCCGTGGCCTTTGAGTTGTCATTAACGTCGGCTAATTGATTCCCGAGGATAGATGAGTGACTGTCTCCACCGTCTCAACACGGCTCCTCCCCCCCGCCCCGCTGCCTTCTGGGAGGTCTAGAAACGCCACTAAACTAAACTGACAAATGTACGAATATATGAATATTTCTCTCCTATATATACTGTATAGAAAAGGGTGTAGAACAATCTCTCTCCATAATTCTCTCTCTATCTCTCCCTCTCTCTGGCTCTCTCTCTCACTCCGTCTCTCTGTCTCTCTGTTCTCTCCGTCTCTCTGACTCTCCGTCTCTCTGACTCTCTGTCTCTCTGACTCTCTCTCCCTCTACAGATGTGTTTGATTGAGTGTGAAAGCAGAACATCTCCATCCATAACGTGGGACAGCTGTCGCCAGGCCATCGGACTCTTGCCGTTCTCCTCCCTGTCAGTAGGGGGCGACATGCTGAAGAGAGCCCAGGAGGAGGTGGAAGCCCTGCTTCCTCCCGTGGGGGAAGAGGAGGAGGAGGAGGAAGTAGAGAGGGAGGAGCGCCAGGCCGCGGGGCTGGAGGCTGAGGAAGGCCTCTTGTCCTCCTTGACCTTGCGGAGGTTCGGCGACGCGTCCCAGGCGCTGGGACTGAACCAGCTGAGCACCGTGGACATCACCCACAACTCTTTAGGAGAGGAGGAGGAGGAGGAGGAGGAGGAAGAGGAGGAGGAGGAGGCCGGTGCTAGGCAGCAGCAGCAGCAGCAGGCGGACGCGGGGCGTCGTGTCTCCAAGCGATTCGGCGGCTTCCTGAAAGGCCGACACGGCTACCGGAAGCTGACGTCGCCCGGCCGCTCGTACCAGAAGAGGTACGGCAGCTTCATCGGCGTGCGCAAGTCGGCGCGCAAGTGGAACAACCAGAAGCGCTTCAGCGAGTTCCTGAAGCAGTACCTGGGCATGAGCACCCGCGCCACCCAGTACGACGGCGTGTCCCGCGAGCTGAGCCAACACAACAAGGTTTAGCGTGGATGTCCACCATCCGCCATCGGTCCGAGAAACACACGAAACACACACCGCCCCCCCCTGAGCTAAACACACACTTTATAAGATCTAAATGTAAATTATAAGACACACGTTTAGCCCCCAAAATAAACGAAGCAAAATTGCCAATGCATATTTTTCCATTTCTGCCAGCTTCTTTGGGTTTCTTTCCAATTAAATTATTTAGCAAACGATTATGCCCATGAGAAATACTTCAACTCTTTCATAAAGCGTCTTTTAGCAAGAATCATAAGCTTTAAGCTTACTCTTAAATGGTCACCAACTGTGACCGGGATGCATTTTGTATGTTGTTGTGACTTGACATGATTTTCTTAAACAGACGTACCACTGCCTGCTCAATATCCCACCCAGTGGTTGTGGAACACTCTGGGTACAGCGTCATGTCGTCTGCATATATCACTACGCTCCCATGCTGTGTGGATAGCGGCGGTTGGTTTGTCCTGACTGACGGCAGCGCTGTGTACAAACCTGTGTGTGTTCTAGTCGGTACATTGTTGTAGATGTGGCCCAGCGAGGCGGTGCTTCATTCATTCTGTCTGCTGGTAGAACTGTACATAGCTCCGTTTGAAACGTGTCAATAAAGAGAGTTTACTTTTCCTTTGTGACTTGTAATGCAGCAACTGATTCTGTCCTGATGTGTTTTATTCAGACCTTTTGACACTGACACACACACACACACACACACACACACACACACACACACACACACACACACACACACACACACACACACACACACACACACACACACACACACACACACTGCAGGCTGCACACCTGGGGTGCATTGGCTGATCAAGGCCCACAGGTTAAGCCAGCGACCAGACACCAGACTAAGGCTGCATAAACCAGCCACCAACCAAACGTAACTATGTGAGGGATAGTGCACAGCGAGCAGGTTATTATTGTCAAATAAAAGCTGCAGTGAAATAAAAGCTGCAGGACCCTGATGCTACCGGCCTACTTGCTCCCCCTGTGGACATGACGTGTACAACAGGAGTCGCCCAAGGCCAGGTCACCATGGGGGGCATCCACTTATTGATGCATTCAGCTGTTTTTTTTAATTGAATGTTTTTTTTTTCCAATAAATTAATTTCAATATATTAGAATGTCATATACTATCTACATATGGCATCATTATTTATTGGTCTAGCATCGGCAGTAAAAATGGAGGTGATTTCTGTTTCAGTAAAATTATCGTCATATATACCTACCTACCCTATAGGGGTTTGCATGACTTTTCTATCAATAACGTCGACGCGTCGTTGATGACGTCATCACATACACACGCATGCAAAAAACACACAGAGGCAGAATGGGCTGTCCAAAAAATATCAACTTGTATTGACAAGATCTGTGTACATGAATCACTTACAGTTTAGTGCAGATTCAGTCCCGTCTACAGAAAATACAGTAACATGCCGATTATATTATGTCACTAAAATATATCTTGCAACGTTCAAATTGGGTGTCAGCTAGGGATGCACCGATACCACTTTTTTTCAGACCGAGTACAAGTACAAGTACTTACATTTGGGTACTTGCCGATACCGAATACCAATACGAGCTCTTATTAAAACTAGGGATGCACCGATACTGATACCAGTATTCGGTATCCGGTCCGATACTGTGCTCATGTACTCGTACTCGTTAAACTACTCCGATACAACCGCAACCGATACCACTTTGGCAACGCAACGTTAACCTGTAATATTCTTAGCCAAGGAATATTGAAATAAAGAGATGCAACCGAGTTGTCGTTTATGGATGTTTAATAGCAACTGCGCATGGTACCCGAGCATGGGCGTAGAATTTAGTGGGGACGCTGGGGACATGTCCCCACCAATTAAACGGAGCACCCACCCCCCATCAGAACCGCGGAATTTAACGGAGCACCAACCCCCCATACAGAACCCTCGAGTTAAACCTAATGTTACACTAACCTAAATGTTACACTAACCTCCCCACCCCCCTACACACACAAATAATCCTTTGATCACATAATAAAACACACCAACACTTTAACATTAATTGACATTTGGTGTTTTAGATGAATTTAGATGGACTTATTGAATTAGTCCGTTCTAAAATACCAAATGGTATCTAGTGACGAATTCCAGGCATCATCTGTTATGATCGATCATCTGTATGACAATCATCGGTATCGATTCGGTATGGTTCTGGAATTCGTCCGCTGATAAACGTTCCGTGGTGTTTGGAGGGCAAAAATACAGTGCGATTAAAATGCGTAAATGTCTGTAATTAATTAATCAAAATTAACACGTTAAAGTCCCAGCCCTAATTTATTTATGTATTATATATGAGTGTGTGTGTGTGTGTGTGTGTGTGTGTGTGTGTGTGTGTGTGTGTGTGTGTTTATTGCTACAACCGACACAGAGTCACTGAGTCACCCTCCTCCCACCATAACCTAAACCCAGGGAGGAGGTCCTCCTGGGTGGATGTGAGCTGGAAGGTGTGGATGTGTGTCAGTGTGTCTGAGGAGTCTCCTCCATGTGGGGACACTCTGTAGAAGGACAGAGTGCCAGCAGGCCGGTCCACATACACTCCTACTCTGTTGGAGCCGGAGGGGCGGAGAGGGAGGCGTGTTAGACTACCGTTGAACCTGACAGAGTAACCATCATCATAACAATAAAGACTCCAGGACTTGTTGTTCATTCCAAGCCAGCTGTCATCACCCCCTCCTCTCCTTGTGATTC
>PIJE02001147.1:52500-152624 GCA_002895965.2 Coryphaenoides rupestris | reverse complement strand
CGCTGGACCAGACTCCGCCCCAGGCAACGGCCGTGTCCTGACGGCGTCAGTGCCCAGGCGTCCCTCAAGAACATGTGCGCACCAACTGAGGGGTTGTCTGCAGCACATCTTCACCTGACCTGAGACGCGTAGAGTGCCGGTGCTGTGAAGACATCCTGCCTGTCCGGTCCCGAAAAAGGTGGCCCCAGCACTCCCCAACGCTATCAGACCGTGCGCTGACATCCCACCTAATGAAGTTCCTGGAGAGGCTGTCCTGTCAAGTCTTCGGCCCATGTGACTGACCGCATCACTGGACCCTCTCCAGTTCGCCTACCAGCCAAGATGGTGTTGATGACGCCATCATCCTCCTGCTCGACACGCCTACACCCATCTGGACAGACCGATAGCACTGAGAATATGCTTCTTTTACTTCTCCAGTGCATACGACACCATCGCCTGACCTGCTGGAAGTAAGCTGACAGATGGGGGGCGACCTCTCCCTGTTCTCCTGGATTTATGATACCTGACAAGCCCCGACCACAGTTGTCCGACAAAGACTGTGTCGACAAGTGTCAGCAGCACAGGGCCCCCCAGGAACTGGCTTTCACCCTTTCCTGTTCACAGCATACACCTTCTGACTTCCTATGCCACTCGGAGCCTGCCCACCGCAGAAGTATTCGACGATTCTGCATTTGGCCAGATCACTGGGAAGGGATGAGGATATAGGGGCTGGTGAGGCAAAATTTGTGGAGGTGTGCTGACACGAAATTCGCTCAAACATCACCAAGACAAGGAGATGTGATGGGACTTCAGCAGGAAGAAGACTATTCCCCCCAACACCATTGTCCATGAAAGAGCGTGCCCGTGGACATTGTTAAGGACTACAAATACCTGGGAGTTCACCTGACAACGGACTAAACTGGGCAAGAACACTGAGGCTGTGGTACAAGAAGGGCCCAGAGTAGACTCTACTTCCTGAGGAGGCTCAGGTCCTTCAACGTATGCAACACCATGCTAAAGATGTTCTACCAGTCAGTCGTAGCCAGTGTGATATTCTATGGGGTTGCATGCTGGGGGCAGCAGGTTGAGGTCAGCTGACGCAACAGGATCAGTAGGATATCAGGAAGGCGGGCTCGGTCCTGGGGTTCCAACTGGACTCCCTGGCGGTGGTGGCGGAGAGGAGAATGTTGCGCAAGATGCATAGCATCATGGGCAACAACCTCCACCCTCTCCACCAAATGCTGACCTCATATAAAAGCACATTCAGTAATAGACTCATCCAACCCAAATGTACAACAGAACGCCACAAGAACTCCTTTATCCCGGTTGCCATCAGGCTGTACAATGCATCCACCTCAGGTCGTGAGAGGAACAAGGGAGACACAGCGACCTGAGGTCAACACACGATACCATGCTAATGGTACACAATGCTAAGGTCAATTACAGCCACATCACTCCAGCAATCCTGCACTTTATCACTTTATCACTTATCACTTTATCACTTATCACTTATCACTTTACCACTGGTCACCTTATAATGTATCCACCAACACCTGCTGACAACGTAGTCCACAGTGTAGACCTTCTCTACCTCACTGTAGTTATTGGTAATATTTACCATGCAGACAGCCTACAATACTGTAGTTATTGGTAATATTTACCATGCAGACAGCCTACAATACTGCCAAACGCTGGTTGTTGATACATGTTTGTTGTTTTTGTTTTTTCAATGCAGTCCCTCCTTAGACTGTATATTGTGTGGTGTATATTTCTCCCCTGTGTTCTTTCTGACTTTTATGCTGCACGATAAGTTCCCTCGGGATAATTAAAGTCTTCTTGAATCTTGAATCTTGAATCAACAGGCATAGCTAATGAGCATGCTACTGATCACCAGAGTGACTCGCTGAGCAAATTCAAATTGTGCTCTCGTGAGAACTCTGGATCTCCAGGGTAGCAAACACCTGAAAAACACAAGCAACCTTCGCTCGCTTCAGCGGATTCTCGTACAAAACGAGACCGTTGTGTGCTGGTGTGTCATGTTCTCAGGTCAAACACGTCCCACTCCTCGTGGGAATTTATTTTGGATCTGTCGTCATGTTGTTTTTATTTGCTGATTGCATTTCTTTCAGCATACTGTATGCGCCTGTTCTCTAGAAATGTCATGGGCTTGCAACAATTACAGTAAAATGCCAAGAAGAGGGTTGACTGTGATCCCCTCTCAAAATGTTCGCTGCCTCATCAGGTGCTGTCATGTTATTATTATCAGTTGCTGTTGTGTGAAGTCATTCGCTGTTCTTTCAAAAAGTCACTAAAACAAAATGTGATAAATCTCACATGCAGTCGATGTTATTGTGGCCATTGCTGTTTCTGAACCTTTTGATTGTTTTTATTTCTTTTTTTGTTTCGTTGCTTTCATTGTAGGTTACTGTTGTTGTACTATTGTTTCATATGTCGAGTAATTGTACTTATTTTCTGAGTTTTGTCTTGTTTTGTTGTTGTTTTTATTGATACCGTATGATTTTAATAATTGTTTGTTTTATGCTTTTTATGCTTTGTGGAAGCTAATGGGGATCCGAATAAAGAAGAAATAATATATAATACATATAATATAATAAAAATAAATAAAATAATACAATAATAAAAATAAAGACCACTTGACTGAATGTTTATCACATTTCATAGACTACACGATTCATCTGAAAAGAAACCACTAATTAAAATAACCCTCATGCCCATAAGCCACAACGTAATATATTGAAGAGTTGTAGGTGGAGCAGGGTGAGGGCTCGGCAAATTAGCACGACTCAGCAGAGGGGGTCCAGGATGCTGGAGAGACGAGGAGGAGAAGGAGGGTCAGTGATAATGATCACAGGTAAGGCAAAGGCAAAAAACAGGGTTGGCACAACAACTGCGTAAAGTTTAGTTGGCGAGAGAATAAGGGACTACAATCACGAGACCAGAAAGTAGGCTCAGGGCTATACGTTACCACTGGTAGGTTATGGTAAGATCTGGCCATGAGTGGAGTGCAGACCAGGTTCTTGTAGGGGTTGAAGGTGATTGAAGACAAGGGACAGGTGCGGTGATTAGAAATGAGGAACAGGTGAGCTGAGCCGTGCTGTGGAAGCGTCATCGCCGCTCCTGCCGTTGCGCATGCGCCGACGTGCTGGGAACGTCGGGATCCGACTCAGAGTCAGAGAGGTGAGAGGAGTGGGAGGAGCCTGCCGAGAGGACAGAGCCGGCGGGGGACGGGGAACGTGAGAGCCCGGTAGCCAGGGGGAACTCAGGGGAGCCGGAACGCCGTATGCCCGGTCCGAGGCGACGCGCAGAGGAGCGTGAAGGGCGTGTAGCGGGAGGGGAGAGAGGCGGACGTGGAGGCGAGGACGGGCGAGCCGGAACAAATATCTTGATTGCATAACTATTCAGACCCTTTGTCGAAAAGCAAAATTAGCTCATGTTTAGTACTTGGCGTATGCTTTGGGTGCCATGACTTCCTGAAGCCTGTGACCCATCAACATCAAAAGACTTGATATCTTATTTTCATGTCCTCTCCACTCAAGTGAATTGAGTGAGGGCACTAGAGTCAGCTGTAAACTACGTTGGTACAGTATGGAACACATGGTTGTCTCAATGTCAGTAAGTTATCAAGGGTCTGAGGTATCAAACAAGCCACAAAGCAACACTCTGTTGCCAGGTGTGCAGTAGATGTGGGCGGATCAATTTATGGGTTTCTTCTCCTGAGAAGAATGGAAGAATGGTATTTTGTGGCTCTAAAACCTGTTGGCCAGAACAGGGACTTGAAACCTGGACCCTCAGATTAAAAGTGTGATGCTCTACCGACTGAGCTATCCGGGCTCCTGCTGCTGCCACTGCCAACAGGAATCTGTGACATCACATCTGGTGAAAACAAAGGGTTTCTTCTGCAGAGACTTGCAGTCTATTCAACAAGGCACAGTAAGACTTTAACCTGTTTATAGTTCCAGATACACGTACACTTCCAAACCACTAAAGTGATTGAGTCATTGAGAGAAGGGGGGTTGTCTCTGAATTTATACTTGAATCTACTGCCGTTACAACCAGTCGACGCAAAATTTCCAAATACTAATTTTTGCAGAGCTAATTCCAGAGTGCTTGTTGAGCAGTGCACCTCGGTAATCTGAAGGTGAAGGTGAAGGTGCTCTGGTATGACACCAGTGTGGCATGCAGGGGATGGGAGGCGTTGTCCATAATACTGAGTAGTTTACTCAGCATCCTCCTCTCCGAGACCTCTACCAAAGACTCCAATTCCACTCCCAGGACAGAACCTCCTGATGAGCTTATTGAGTCTGTTGGCGTCGGCTGCCTTCACCCTGCTGCCCCAGCACACAACAGCGTGGAAGATGACGCTGGCCACCACAGAGTGATAGAACATCTGCAGCATGGTTTTGCAGAGGTTGAAAGATCTGAGTCTCCATAGGAAATACAGGCGACTCTGACCTTTCTTATACAGGGCCTCTGTGTTTTTAGTCCAGTCCATTTTATTGTCCATGTGAACACCAAGGTACTTGTATTCCTCGACAATGTCCACCTCGGTCCTCCTGATGCTGACCGGTTTCGGGTGAGTCGGTTGCTTCCTGAAATCCACCACCAACTCCTTCGTCTTAAGAGATGTTGAGTTGCAGGTGATTTAGTCCCACCACCACGAAACTGTCCACCACACTCCTGTACTCGGACTCCTGCCCCTTTCTGATACAGCCCACAATGGCAGAGTCGTCCAAAAACTTCTGCAGGTGGCAGGACTGTGAGCAGTATCTGAAGTCTGAGGTGTAGAGTGTGAACAGGAAGGGAGACAGGACTGTCCCCTGATGTGCTCCCGTGTTGCTCACTATAGTGTCTGACATGTTGCTCTGCATGTTAGGGAGGGGGGAGGGTTGAGGTGAGACCCAGGTGCACAGCAAATGGAGGAGGCGTAGGTTGAGGTTCAAGCCCAAAGGGCGGTTTAATTCTACAAAGGATTTGCCACAAAGGATGCCACATAAATAATGGGATCCGGGGGGGAAGGGCTCTGCGGGTTGGCTCAAACTCAGCAGGGGGGTCCGGGATTCTGGAGGGATGAGAAGGAGAAGGGGGGTGAGGGATAGAGATCCCGGGTGAGGCAAAAAGGCAAAAAGGGCTTGGCGCAACAACTGCGAGAATTTAAGTTGGCGGGAGATAACTACTACAGTGTGTGATACGGGAGATACTTTGCCACCTGTAGTTTAGGGAAAGATCTGGCGCTGAGTGGAGTGCAGGCCAGGTTCTTGTAGGGTGAGCGGTGATTGCCGATCAGGGGCAGGTGCGGTGATTGGGAATGGGGCACCGGTGCGGAGAGACGCGTTGTATGCAGCGTCACTGCTGCTCCGCCGTTGCGCCTGCGCCGACGTGCCGGGAATGTCCGACTCCGAGAGGTGAGAGGAGTGGGAGGAGCCTGCCGTAAGGACAGGGTCGGCGGGGGATGGGGAACATCAGCGCCTGGTCGCCGGGGGGAACTCCGGGGAGTCGGAACACAGTATGCCCGGTCCACGGCGGCGTGCAGAGGAGTGCGAAGGGCGCGTAGCGGGAGGAAAAAGGGACGGACGTGGAGGCGAGGACGGGCGAGCCGTAACACTGCAGCCTCACATACTGTGGCCGACCTGTGAGGTAGTTGGTAATCCAGGCCACTAGTGGAGCGTCCACCTTAGTGATGGGAGTTACGCTCTTCGAAGGGAGCCGGATCTTATGGCTCCGTTCCTTTCTGACAGCCGTTCAAAAGAGCGGGGTTTTTTTTAGGGGGCGGGGTGACTAGGTTTATCTGCGAAATAATCACCAGGATAATGATTGACTGTATTGCCAGACCTTAATGTCAATGATCTGCATTGTAAACATTACACAAGGTGGCGCCATATCCATGTCAGTGAATTTACTACTTTGAATGTACCCTCTGTATGTGTTATGTCAATAAAGTTGCCTTGCCTTTGAATGCAATTTGATGCAACTCTTAATATTAGAAAACTTTTTATTGGCACAATAAAAAAAAAACAAGTATAATAAACTTTTGTGCAAAACAGATTTCAGTGCAAATCAAAAGCAAAACAAAACATCTCACACGAGAGAATTTTTAAGAATAAATAGCTGGAAAGTACTTCCTGAAACAATAGTTCAACGTAATATTATTAAAAAAACAGAGTAAAATAAAATTGAGAAAAAAATCCCTGAGCTGCTTTGACAAAAACAGGAGAATGTCTCTACTGTTCACGTAAAGGATTGGATTTAGGGCAGCCAGGTGAACGAACGATTAAAAGAACGGCTCTCTACCCAAGTAGTCGAGCTCGGTTTCCCTTCAGTCGTTCGTACCAAGAGAGTCGTTCAAAGAATCGGAATCGGGTTCGCTGAACGGTGGGACATCACTAAGTCCCACCTGCATGGTCCCAGTAGCCTTAGTCCCAAGCAGGGCAGGCTTTATGTGTTGAAAGGCGTTTGAGAAGTCCGAAGAATGTGACTTCTCACAACGCTTGCCATGCCTCCTCCAGGTGAAGTAATAAGACCTGGTGCTGCAGTTAGACGATGGCGTCTTCCACCTCCATACAGTTCAAAAAGATGCCAACAAAGCCTTGTCGTGCAAGTATCGTGCAGGAAAATTTGGCAAAACACCCTAAGTGGCTCCTTAGGACATTACGGTTCATGGCATTACACAGTATGTCATTAGGCTATGTTTTTGTATTTCTTTCAGATGGCAAAAGAGGCTCACACAAGGCTTTGTGTCGTCTCTGCGCAGAGAACCCAGAGGCACTACTGTCTGCGTCAGGTAATTATATCTTCCAAAAATCGAATGATTAGTATTACCATTATAACAGATGTCTGTACACTGGACAAAAGTTGTACAACTATAGAAGATAAGTATTGTGCACTCTGTCCCCATGACTCACCGTGACGTGCCATTGATCAGCAGTCTCATTTATGTATTATTTATTCATTTACATCAATATTGATGTTGGCGCTTTGCATCGACCCGCACTATTTTTGAGCATTACAGTGAAATGTACAAAGACCCCACCAGGGGGAGCTGTTTACACACGGACCGACTTCCTATCAGCGCTATTCCCATGTACATTTATTAAAACTATCATTGATTCATTCGTTATTTTCCACACAGAAGAAAATGACAAGCGGATTAAATTGATTTGCATGAGTAAATCTTGTTGAATGGCAATCTGTGAAGCGGCCCTTTGGGGTATTCTTAGATTTGAAAGAAAAATAAATCCCCTACTTGGCCTCAAGGCGGCGTCGTTGTGTCCGTGCCACAGCCTGCTCCATGCCGCCTTCCCCTGCATGCCGTAAAGTGCTGCGATTTTGCAAATATTTTTTAGTCCAGGCTCACCTTTTTGTAACGGATACAACAAACAAAAACAAGGGACATGCAATCCAAGTGCCGCCCAGTTGTGTCCCTGCTATTTGGCGCACGAAGGGGCCTCGCGCGATTCTTTGCAATGTTTTATTTGGGCTGTCTGATACTCTCGTCGTTGGCAAGACAAGAGAGAGGCGAGCCCGGGAGCCAGAGAAAAAATCCGTCATCGCCCTGGAGCCAAAATACGGTAAGAAAAGATAACGTTGTCGTTGCAATGTATTAGTTGTAAAATATCTACCGGGACGAACCCCCCCCCCCCGAGTATAAAGCTTACATTTCAAGACGCGTATGTTTGGGAAGCTTCGTGTGGCTGAGCCATGTCGCAGATAGCTGCTGCATTATGTACCAGATGTTGGTCGGCAGCAGTGTTAGTGCGTGTCTTGGTCAGGTGGTGTAGATGGAGTAAGCTACGTGTGTGTGTGCGCTGTTCACGTGTGTACACCCATCTCCAGAGCATCACACAAATTCGACAAGTATTGCTACTCACGCGTAAACCGTGAAGCTGCGAGAGACTTGTCCAATGTTATCGCCTCAACGCTACTTTATCAGAACCACGATTGCTCGCATCGGTTTCGCATCCCTCACTCGTCCGTGTTTTGTTGATCTCGCTATCCTCCTCCTTCATCCCGTCTCCTCTTTCACCGCGCGCAACCTCTCATTGAACTCTTAGACTTCTTTGTCCACGATTGTCCAGAACTTCGTTCCAATTATCGGTGATGGAAGGCTGAGTCATGATTCAGAGTGCGTCAGGTCACATTCCTCTACCTGAATGCTGCAATACGAGATGCGGCTATGGAGAGTATAGTGACTAAATGTCGGGGGGTTTATCATCCGCACGAGCGTGTAGTATTAGCAGGCAAGGAACAGGAGAGCTTAATGGAATAATAAAATAAAATAATAACACAAAAGCCACTTAGACTTGAGAAGAACAATAAAGGTCGATATTATATCATGGATCAAACAAATGCGCGAGAGAGAAGCAGTTCGATCAGCCAGCAGAGTCATCGCACCTGTGCAGTGTATTCTAGAGTTGCCTGCTTATGTACTCTCACGATTATCCGAACAGAGCGTAGCACATACTGCGCGCGAGACAGTCAGACAAGAGAATCCGGCCCACTGCGCGAGCCGATGGAGGAGGAGAGCGGCGACTCCTGACACATTGTGGTAAGCATGAGTGGAAGGGGTTTATCGCGTATGTGCCTGTCAAAACCTATCGACGTCTCACTCCGACCCCCGTTGCACTCGCTGTTTGACTGTTAGGTTGCCAGTGCAATGCACAGTAGAGAAGCGTGCGGCTCGTTTTAATATCGAGGGTCGCCTTGGTTTGCCATGCCTGGAGAGAACTTGTCCTCTCACTGGATAATACCCGCTGGAAACAGCTCTGCCTCGGCTGCCCGGAGTGCCGCCACCCCAACTGGCCGAGTCAACCCCACCAGGAGCCCCCGTCCTGGAGGGAGGCGTAAACACGCAACGTGGTGTAAACCCCTTACCAATTAAGGCAGGCTCCACGTTCTCAAAGGCACACGCGGAAATATTCTTCACCCCTTCACCTCACCACACCACCACACTGTAGAACTATAGTTGGCTACTTACCGCATTCGCTAATGCTAATCACGGCTAAACGGGTCATAAAAAGGACCGCTAATCGCATTTCAGCCACACAGCACGGTCACCCGGTCTGTGAAATTTTGAGACTGGCATGTTCGAGCGCGCGGGACCCTGAGGCGAACGTAGGCGGCGGGGCCCAAGTAATCACGACCTGTGTAACGCACCGGGCTTCAAAGATCACGTTGACCGCCTGCGTGAGTGGAGTGGGGTTAGGTGGTCTTTAATACCTAATCTATCACAAAGCACGCTACTACGCGCGGTGTTCAGGTGACTCGTAACGCTGTATAGAAAAATGAGCTCTGGTGTGAGGCAGTCCCCGCCGGCAAAAAGCTGTAGAATTTAGGAGATGCGCGGAGTCTATTTGTGGGTGCAGCGAGGCTGATGTTCCAAGAGGGCGGATGAGAGCGGGTTCTCTTGGGCGGTGATGGTTAATGGAAGTGCGCTGAAGGTGCCTGTGGAGCTAGTTGGGCTGGGCCGATTGGGAGAAGTGTCTCTGCTGGTGTGTGTGGAGCAACAGTGCCCTACAGCCAGGCTGTGCAATCTGGTGTTCATGCCAGCGTGGTTCTCCACTGTGGTGTACAAGGTGAGCAGAACGAAGGATTTGTCTTGGTTTGCCGTGAATGATTTGACATGAATGAGGGGATTGTATTTTGTGGTGGGGTGCTAAGGGCATGTGTTTTAATTTCAATGAGACTAAATTTGTCTTGATTGTGTCGTTGTTTGTGGAAACTTAAATCTGAGTGCAACACTGTATCATCTTCATTCAATTGTTTAATTCTGAATCCACAATCAAATTTTAATTAATTCATCCCTATGTTAACGAAGCACTTTTTTTTCTGTCTTCTCAACGTTTTGTTTGCCACCATGGTCCCCTTGGCCCAGACATCGTGGGGGCACGTCCAGTTGGATAACTGTAACTTTGAGGGGGCCCAGCTGCAGATCCGGGGCCCAGGAACCTGCCAGGCCCGCTTTTGCTCCTTCTCACAGGGCAGCGCCGCAAACTTCCTGGGTGTTGCCCTCAGCCTACTGGACAGTTGTGACTTCTCAGGAAGTGACACCGCTTCTGTCACCATGGATGGATCCCCAGTGTCCGAGAAGAACTGGGCTAATCACCAGGATAATGAATAATGATTGATTGTATTGCCAGACCTTAATGTCAATGATCTGCATTGTAAACATTACACAAGGTGGCGCCATATCCATGTCAGTGAATTTACTACTTTGAATGTACCCTCTGTATGTGTTATGTCAATAAAGTTGCCTTGCCTTTGAATGCAATTTGATGCAACTCTTAATATTAGAAAACTTTTTATTGGCACAATAAAAAAAAAACAAGTATAATAAACTTTTGTGCAAAACAGATTTCAGTGCAAATCAAAAGCAAAACAAAACATCTCACACGAGAGAATTTTTAAGAATAAATAGTGAAACTACTTCTGAACAATATTTCAAGTATTATAAAAACAGAGTAAAATAAAATTGAGAAAAATCCCTGAGCTGCTTTGACAAAAACAGGAGATGTTTCTCACTGTTCACGTAAAGGAGTGGATTTAGGGCAGCCAGTGAACGAACGATTAAAAGAACGGCTCTCACCAAGTACGACTCGGTTCCCTTCGTTCGTACCAAAGAGTCGTTCAAAAGAATCGGATCGTTCGCGAACGTGACATCACTAGTCCACCTGCATGTCCAGTAGCTTAGTCCCAAGCAGGGCAGGCTTTATGGTGTTGAAAGCGCTTTGAGAAGTCGAAGAATGTGACTCTCACAACGCTGCCTGCCTCCTCCAGGTGAGAATAAGACCTGTGCAGCAGATAGACGATGGCGTCTTCCACTCCATACAGTTCAAAAAGATGCCACAAGCTGTCGTGCAAGTACTGCAGGAAAATTGGCAAACACCCTAAGTGCTCCTTAGGACATTACGGTTCATGCATTACACAGTATGTCATTAGGCTATGTTTTTGTATTTCTTTCAGATGGCAAAAGAGGCTCACACAAGGCTTTGTGTCGTCTCTGCGCAGAGAACCCAGAGGCACTACTGTCTGCGTCAGGTAATTATATCTTCCAAAAATCGAATGATTAGTATTACCATTATAACAGATGTCTGTACACTGGACAAAAGTTGTACAACTATAGAAGATAAGTATTGTGCACTCTGTCCCCATGACTCACCGTGACGTGCCATTGATCAGCAGTCTCATTTATGTATTATTTATTCATTTACATCAATATTGATGTGGCGCTTTGCATCGACCCGCACTATTTTTGAGCATACAGTGAAATGTACAAAGACCCCACCAGGGGGAGCTGTTTACACACGGACCGACTTCCTATCAGCGCTATTCCCATGTACATTTATTAAAACTATCATTGATTCATTCGTTATTTTCCACACAGAAGAAAATGACAAGCGGATTAAATGATTTGCATGAGTAAATCTTGTTGAATGGCAATCTGTGAAGCGGCCCTTGGGTATTTTAGATTTGAAAGAAAAATAAATCCCCTACTTGGCCTCAAGGCGGCGTCGTTGTGTCCGTGCCACAGCCTGCTCCATGCCGCCTTCCCCTGCATGCCGTAAAGTGCTGCGATTTTGCAATGTTTTATTTGGGCTGTTGAATCCGTCATCGCCCTGGAGCCAAAATACGGTAAGAAAAGATAACGTTGTCGTTGCAATGTATTAGTTGTAAAATATCTACCGGGACGAACCCCCCCCCCCCAGCATAAAGCTTACATTTCAAGACGCGTATGTTTGGGAAGCTTCGTGTGGCTGAGCCATGTCGCAGATAGCTGCTGCATTATGTACTCTGTTAGTTGACACATCTACACAACACATGCTGTTCACACGTCGGCTTGCTGTTTATTCCCAACGTATTATGCATGTGCGTCCACCTCGTGTGTTTTGTTGTCTCTCTATACGTAGCGCAATTGTACCCATAACTTCTCAATTGGTTGATTATTATTATTGTTGCTTATTCCAAACATAGGATGCTTGTGGCTATGTCGTGGGGTTCCATCGTTTTATTTAGACATAACAGGACGTAGTTTTATTATTACTACACTATTACTGAAAGAAAATGGGTTTCATGGATCACTGGTTCATCGTATGACTGTGTGTGTGTTTTGTTTGCCCAGTCCTCCAGGTACCACTCCGCAGGTGAGGTGGAGCCTCTGCTGCCATGGAGGAGGAGGCCACTCTCCCTGTGGAGCTGTGGAGGGTTATCCTGGCCTACCTTCCGCTCCCCGACCTGGGTCGCTGTTGCTTGGTTTGCCATGCCTGGAGAGAACTTGTCCTCTCACTGGATAATACCCGCTGGAAACAGCTCTGCCTCGGCTGCCCGGAGTGCCGCCACCCCAACTGGCCGAGTCAACCCCACCAGGAGCCCCCGTCCTGGAGGGAGGCGCTGAAGCAGCACGCCCTGGCCAGCCGCACCTGGACCCAGAACGGCGTGGAGCTTCAATCCTCTGCCTGCCTCCACCTCTTCCGCCGCAGAAAAGGATAGGCGGATTTGGCACGTCGGGCCCGGTTGTGAATTTGAGACCTTGCGCGGGGCCCTGGGGGTGGCGGGGCCATACGACCGCGTGGTTCTTCACCCCGGCGTGTATGAGGAGCAGGCGGAAGTCGCGCTGAAGGTGCCTGTGGAGCTAGTTGGGCTGGGCCGATTGGGAGAAGTGTCTCTGCTGGTGTGTGTGGAGCAACAGTGCCCTACAGCCAGGCTGTGCAATCTGGTGTTCATGCCAGCGTGGTTCTCCACTGTGGTGTACAAGGTGAGCAGAACGAAGGATTTGTCTTGGTTTGTCGTGAATGATTTGACATGAATGAGGGGATTGTATTTTGTGGTGGGGTGCTAAGGGCATGTGTTTTAATTTCAATGAGACTAAATTTGTCTTGATTGTGTCGTTGTTTGTGGAAACTTAAATCTGAGTGCAACACTGTATCATCTTCATTCAATTGTTTAATTCTGAATCCACAATCAAATTTTAATTAATTCATCCCTATGTTAACGAAGCACTTTTTTTTCTGTCTTCTCAACGTTTTGTTTGCCACCATGGTCCCCTTGGCCCAGACATCGTGGGGGCACGTCCAGTTGGATAACTGTAACTTTGAGGGGGCCCAGCTGCAGATCCGGGGCCCAGGAACCTGCCAGGCCCGCTTTTGCTCCTTCTCACAGGGCAGCGCCGCAAACTTCCTGGGTGTTGCCCTCAGCCTACTGGACAGTTGTGACTTCTCAGGAAGTGACACCGCTTCTGTCACCATGGATGGATCCCCAGTGTCCGAGAAGAACTGGGCTTGCAAACACTTGGCAGCTTTGGCCAGAACGTTGACATCCTGGGGTTCATCTACGCATCGAAACCTGCCCAGAGGCACCCGGGGTGCAAGGAACACTGACGTGGCTCCCATGGTTCCACTGAGGACTGGAGCAAGGCGGCATGGCAGAGGAACACCGGTACACACTTGCTCGGTCAAGACACTGTGATCGAGGACGGCTGGGGTGCGGATAAAATTGGGGACGGAGCGCTGAAGAGCCACGAACAAGGAAATGATCAGACTTCGTGGGACTACAAACTCCCCTGCGATCGTCAACAGCCTTGCCCACCTCCTCAAGCCCCAACTCGATGGCTCTCTGCCCCCAGCGTCTTCCCCTAACCCCCCCTACGTTATCCCAGATCTACTCTCACTGCAGCAGGAACTGCAGCGAGACCCAGAGGCCCAGCTATTGGCTACATCCATTCAGGGCTGTTTTGTGCGGAGGTGCCTCTTCCGGGACGGGAAGGGCGGCGTGCACATTTGTAATTACGGTCAGGCTCGGCTGGAAGCGAACGTCTTCTGTGGTCTCAACTATGCCGTCCGCTGCATCCAGAATTCCACTGTAAATATGATCATTCGCCATTTCTATAGCATGTCTAGTAGTCACTGTATGCAGTATACATTAAGTGTTCCCACACAGTGCTCACGCAATGCTTTTGGATGTCGGTTGTATGTCTGTCTTGGTAATCAAACACAAAGGCACGTGGAGGTCCAGGAAAGGGAGCAGCAACTAATTGTGTGGTTATGTTGTTTAACCCTCCCCATCTTAATTGCTCTTTTCAGATCGTGATGTTACGCAACGAAGTGAGGGAGTGTAGTGCCTCGGGCGTGTTCCTCCGCCTCTCTGCTCACGGCCTCATTGCGGAGAACAACATCCACTCCAACGGGGAGGCCGGACTTGACATACGCAAGGGGGCCAACCCCATTATCCTGGTAAACTCGAGGCGCTGTTGTGGCCTGGTTCTTCTCCTGAACTTTGCTGAACATCCATTTGAGCACTTGTTTGATTGTTAAACAGCTAAACGCGCTTCACTGTCTTTTGCAATTCAAAAGTTGGATTTTTCCTCTCTCCTCCTTGCACAGTGTAACAGAATACACAGTGGTTTGCGTTCTGGAGTTGTTGTCCTTGGCAATGGGAAAGGGTCTATCCGGAGCAACCAGATCTATAACAACAAAGAGGCGGGTGTCTATATCCTCTTCAGTGGGAATCCTGTGGTCAGGTGAGAGACTACCCCAGGAATGTGTTGTTGCTAAAGCTATTTCATTTGTCAATGTGAGCATGAACACATGAGATTTGAAATATAAGCAGAATTGACAGCAATGCATCGCTTCAGCACATTGCATAGAATATATTATATACTGCACACCAGCTCCAAAGCCATTTGTCGTTCCCTCTCTTTCAGTGGGAATCATATTTTCCAGGGACAAGCAGCAGGAATTGCAGTGAATGAGAATGGCAGAGGGATGATAGTAGGTGTGTAAATATTGTCATTATTGTTGTCATTATCAACCATTTCTCAAATGTCAAATTATTTCCAAATGGATGATATGATATCTATCAAATGCTATCAATCAAAATGTCAAGGAAATGTAGATTATGGAATACTTGGTATTTGGCCCAGTGGAGTCCTGCCTTCCCACTGTCAACTCTGTGACACATCTGCTTTATTAGAAAACGTGATCAGAGAGAACCAGTGGGGGGGTGCCGACATCCGCAGAGGGGGTGACCCCGTCCTCAGAAACAACCACATCTGCTACGGCTACTCTGACGGCGTGGTGGTCGGGGAGCGAGGCCGCGGGCTCATAGAGGGAAACCACATCTACTGTGAGTAGTGGCATAGAAACCACATGTACTGTGAGTAGTGGCATGGAAACCACATCTACTGTGAGTAGTGGCATAGAAACCACATCTACTGTGAGTAGTGGCATGGAAACCATCTACTGTGAAGTAGTGGCATAGAAACCACACATCTACTGTGAGTAGTGGCATGGAAACCACATCTACACTGAGTAGTGGCATGGAAACCACGTCTACTTTGAGTAGTGGCTTGGAAACCACATCTACTGTGAGTAGTGGCATGGAAACCACATATACTGTGAGTAGTGGCATGGAAACCACATGTACTGTGAGTAGTGGCATGGAAACCACACATCTACTGTGAGTAGTGGCATGGAAACCACATGTACTGTGAGTAGTGGCATAGAAACCACACATCTACTGTGAGTAGTGGCATGGAACCACACATCTACTGTGAGTAGTGGCATAGAACCACATCTACTGTGAGTAGTGGCATAGAAACACACATCTACTGTGAGTAGTGGCATAGAAAACCACATGTACTGTGAGTAGTGGCATGAAACCACACATCTACTGTGAGTAGTGGCATGGAAACCACATCTACTGTGAGTAGTGGCATAGAAACCACATCTACTGTGAGTAGTGGCATGGAAACCACACATCTACTGTGAGTAGTGCATGGAAACCACATGTACTGTGAGTAGTGCATGGAAACCACACATCTACTGTGAGTAGTGGCATAGAAACCACACATCTACTGTGAGTAGTGGCATGGAAACCACACATCTACTGTGAGTAGTGGCATAGAAACCACATCTACTGTGAGTAGTGGCATGGAAACCACATCTACTGTGAGTAGTGGCATGGAAACCACATGTACTGTGAGTAGTGGCATAGAAACCACACATCTACTGTGAGTAGTGGCATGGAAACCACACATCTACTGTGAGTAGTGGCATGGAAACCACATTCTACTGTGAGTAGTGGCATAGACCACATCTACTGTGAGTAGTGGCATAGAAACCACACATCTACTGTGAGTAGTGGCATAGAAACCACACATCTACTGTGAGTAGTGGCATGGAAACCACAATCTACTGTGAGTAGTGGCATAGAAACCACATCTACTGTGAGTAGTGGCATAGAAACCACACATCTACTGTGAGTAGTGGCATGGAAACCACACATCTACTGTGAGTAGTGGCATGGAAACCACATCTACTGTGAGTAGTGGCATAGAAACCACACATCTACTGTGAGTAGTGGCATGGAAACCACATCTACACTGAGTAGTGGCATGGAAACCACGTCTACTTTGAGTAGTGGCTTGGAAACCACATCTACTGTGAGTAGTGGCATGGAAACCACGTCTACTGTGAGTAGTGGCATAGAAACCGCGTCTACTGCGAGTAGTGGCCTACCGGTTCTAGCAGAGGTCCAGAGTTAGACCAGTAGTCCACAGTTAGGTTAATTGATTAATTGATTTACTCATCTTAGCATGGCCATAGCAGTTAACGCAGGACAGGGTTTAGCCCCAAACAGGCAACAGCAATAATACATGTATTTCTAATCACTTGGCCACATCTGTTCTTTCTCCTCTGGATTCATTAGGCAACAAGGGCTGCGGTGTGTGGGTCATGGCCTCCAGCCTCCCGCAACTACTTGCAAACTACATCACCCACAATCGCATCTATGGGCTGGCCGTGTTCTGCCGGAAGGACCCTGAAAACAGAGAGCCCAGAGCCGGGGACGGGGCTGTTCAGGAATGGGGAGGGGAGAGGAGAGGAGGAGGAGGAGACGGTGCGAGGCGAGGGGGCGCGCAGGAGAACTTTAATGACGAAGGCGAAGGGTTCGCATGGGAGAGTGATCTGGACAGCGAGGATGAGCGCTATTCTGCCCGGCGGTCCATCAGTGTGGCGCTCGTGGAGAGCAACTGTATGAGCTACAATGGAGGTAAGTGAAGTCACAGGGATGGCACTGCTGTACATTAGACCCTCAGTCAGGTGCAAGTCATCCCCCACTTACCTTCTTGTGTCTTTGCCTCGGATGGTGTCTAGCTGTGGGCCTGTACGTGAAGACCAGTGAGCCGCTGAACGTCATTGGCAACCTTTTGAACAGCAACAGTGCGGCCGGCATCACCGTCCTACAGAGCAGTCAGCTGACCCGGCTGGTCGCAAACTGTATACTTGACAACAGCCTGGGTGGCGTTACTGTGGAGAAGGACTGCCGGGTAGAGCTCCGTGGCAACGGTATCTATGACAACAAAGGCCACGGCGTCAGTTTCTGTGGCGACGGGCAGATCGGTGAGAACGATGCAGTTGGCAACCATGGAAACGGGATTCAGGTCTCCAGCAATGCAGATGTGAAGGCGAGTTGGATGAATACAACACACTTTACTGTTATTTGCCTCACACCACCAGTCCAGAAATAATTGTAAATGTTTGCGTTGTCTTTGGGCTTCAGGTGTTGCGTAACCGCGTCCAGCCGGCACGGAGAGGCGGGGCCATAGTCGTGCTGGGTCCAGTAAAGGGCGTCATCGGTGACAACGTCCTGTTCCAGGGCCACCCGGGAAACAAAGAAACACTTCTGCACGTCGACCCGAACAATGAGAGCTGTGTGCTGAACAACAATATCATCCTGCAGCACAGCAACAGGTAACCAGTGATAGACTAGACGATACTTTGAGTTACTCCTGTCCAGTTGTCCTCCCTTTTCTGCCACTTCAAATGTACCATCTTATTGTGTGTTATGATTCATATATCACGATATACTATATTCTAAATGTACATTTCAAGATTCAAGAACTTTATTTGTCACATAAAGGATATGCAGTGAAATGAAATGAGTGTATCTTGCCTGTATGTTGTTAGAGCTGATACATTTGTGCAAAAGATGTTGATGAAAGATGTAAAAATTACAAACAAAACACACTCTCTAGAGCTATCACAACGGCGACTAGACACGGCCGCAACCATCTTTAAGATGTTATGTTAAATATTACAGCAGTCATCTATGGTCATCTAACGTTCCCCCGACAGCTGTCCGTCACTCACTCTGTGGGCGTTGGAGAACCCCCCGGCCCGTCCGCTCGGCGATCCCGCATCGGGACCCTCGGCGTCGTCGCGATACTCCTCCCGCCTCACCATCTCCATGACAGCGCGCATCAGTGCCACCGTGGAGAGCGGCTGCCACAACAGCGGCAGCATGTTCTGCTCCATCCTGTGAACCGCCCGCGGCTCACAAATGAACAATAACAAGTATATACACCTCGTGTGCCTGTTTCAACACACTGGGGACGCCGACGCCAGACACGAGAACGGATGAGCACTTAAACACTGGTGACAGCTACACAAGCTTCGTTCTGCTTGGGGTGCAGAGGGAGGAGGAGAAAGGCACTGTTCATTTCACAGCTGCATCGTGACAGAAAGAAACCCATCAGGACAGCAGGTTTGGAGGACTCGATCACCATCCTATATTTCCATTCTGCACATTCAAATGCAAAGTACTAATGTAGAAAAAAAAAAAAAAAAGACCCTCACTATTGTACAGTGTACAGCATTTTCTATTTCGTTGTATGTATGTATGTAACAGTTTAACATGTTGCAATTTGAAGGCCATTGTTTTTGCATTCACGTAATATCCACTGCCCATACCTCTTCTGTAAAGGCACTTTTAGAATCCATATATAGTCTGACTGAAGGTGACTTGATGGCCTTTTGTTTATCAAAGGGCCTGTAATGGCTGCAGAACGTATTTTTAAAGTGCATATTAAGATGTATACAATGACAATCGCACAAACATGGGACTCCAACCAATGCACAAGCTATGCCGTTAGTGAACATGTGGTTTTGTTCTGAAGTTATTTACGCACACATTGGACTGGTAATGTTTGACAATCTAGTATATGAAACACATTCATACTTGGTGTAATCTTATCAATGTACTGCATAATGTTGCATTCATGAATCGTCTTTGCAAACCATGTCTTACTAGGCCGTTACATCGGTGTACTATAAATATCTTGGGCTGTTACAAATCCCCTGCTAGAAAACAAGCCAGTGAAGTTCTGAAAAGTGACCATGGGCATATACTGTATCCACCAGGACCACCCACTAAAATCCACACAGTGGTCCAAAACTATTGTCAAATAGTTCATAACATTAATCTGTCCCATTGTCCCACTTTACAATTAGGTTTAGAGACAAGCGCTTGTAAATTGTGACCAACTGTTGACACGTATAATATATATTTGGCTGTATAATGTCCACATGTAACGGGATGGTAATGGTCATGTATTAATGTCGATTCTCTACACGTATACTATCAATGGTTTTCAACAAGGCAAGTGAACAAATGTTAATTATTTACACATCTCATTCCACAGCTTTTTGTATTCAATCTTTGTCACAAAAAACATTCATGAAGTTTGGTTCTTTTATGAATTTATGATGGGTCTGCTGAAAATGTGACCAAATCTGCTGGGTCAAAAATATACATACAGCAACATGAATTATCAATGTAGAAAGTTGTGTCAATCAAATTATCTTTGTGGCCTCTTAACTTCTTGTGAGTTATTATTGACTACAGCTGGTGACTTCTGAGCCCATTTAAATATGACTCAAACACTACAATGGGAAAGTCAAAGGAGCTCAGCACGGATCTGAAAAAGCTGTATCCACCAGGACCACCCACTAAAATCCAGTGGTCCAAAACAATGTCAAATTGCGATTTTAAACCATTTTTCATAACATTAATCTTTGTCCCATTTCCCACTTTACAATTAGGTTTACAGACAAGCGCTTGGAAATTGTGACCAACTGTTGACACGTATAATATATATTTGGCTGTATAATGTCCACATGTAACAGGATGGTAATGGTCATGTATTAATGTCGATTCTCCACACGTATACTATCAATGGTTTTCAACAAGGCAAGTGAACAAATGTTAATTATTTACACATCTCATTCCACAGCTTTTTGTATTCAATTTTCAAGATTTATTTTAATGACATTTCAAAGTGTACAGTACTATTTGCATCGCTTTCTACCTCTTCTGACATTCTCCTTCTACTCTTGGTCTCTATTGCTTTCTCTTAAATTTCTTATCCGACCTGGCTTTATACTTGACCAAGGGGAGAACCAGAGTGACAAATTTGTGTTCGTCTTCTGGTTTAAGCTCCCCTTCTTTGGCACGGACAGGCTTTATGATAGTCAGGCCCATTGCTTTGGCCACCTCCACCATCCTGATAAAAAAAAAAGGAAAATAAGAAGTTGCATCATCAAAAGCAGTGGTTCACAACTGTTCTAGCCTGAGGACTCACATGTGTCATTAAGTCACAACCTAAAGATAATTATAAAAAGGAAAAAGTATTTACTATTATTAGCATATTAACAATGCCTTCATATAGTGTGGAATTGGTGTACAGTTGTGGTCAAAAGTTTACATACACTTGTAAAGAACATGTCATGGCAGTCCAGAGTTTCCAATAACTTCTACAACTCTTATTTTTCTGTGATAGTGATTGGAGCACATACTTCTTTGTCACAAAAAACATTCATGAAGTTTGGTTCTTTTATTAATTTATTATGGGTCTACTGAAAATGTGACCAAATCTGCTGGGTCAACAATATACATACAGCAACATGAATTATCAATTTAAGTGATGTAGAAAGTTGTCAATCAAATTAGCTTTGTGGCCTCTTAACTTCTTGTGAGTGATTCTGATTGACTACCGCTGGTGACTTCTCTGAGTCCATTTAAATATGACTCATTTAATACAATCATTAGACTCAGACACAAACACTACAATGGGAAAGTCAAAGGAGCTCAGCACAGATCTGAAAAAGCAGATCATTGACTTGAACAAGTCAGGAAAGTCACTTGGAGCAATTTCAAAGCAGCTACAGGTCCCGAGATCAACTGTGTATAGTATAAAGTGCATGGCACAGTTGTGTCACTGCCACGATCAGGAAGAAAACGCAAACTATCACCTGATGCTGAGAGAAAATTGGTCAGGATGGTCAAGAGTCAACCGAGAACCACCAAAAAGCAGGTCTGCAATGAATTAGAAGCTGCTGGAACACAGGTGTCAGTGTCCACAGTCAAGTGTGCTTTACATCGCCGTGGGCTGAGAGGCTGCCATGCAAGAAGGAAGCCCTTGCTCCAGAAGCAGCACCTTAAGGCTCGACTGAAGTTTGCTGCTGATCACATGGACAAAGAAAAGGCCTTCTGGAGGAAAGTTCTGTGGTCAGATAAAACAAAAATGGAGCTCTTTGGCCACAATAACCAGAAATATGTTTGGAGGAGAGAAGGTGAGGCCTTTAACCCCAAGAACACCATGCCTACCGTCAAGCATGGTGGTGGTAGTATTATACTCTGGGCCTGTTTTGCTGCAAATGGAACTGGTGCTTTACAGAAAGTAAATGGAATAATGAAGAAGGAGGATTACCTCCAAATTCTTCAAGAGAACCTAAAATCATCAGCCAGAAGGTTGGGTCTTGGGCGCAGTTGGGTGTTCCAACAGGACAATCAAAAGTGGTAAAGGAATGGCTAAATCAGGCTAGAATTAAGGTTTTAGAATGGCCTTCCCAAAGTCCTGACTTAAACCCCATCGAGAACATGTGGACAGCGCTGAAGAAACAAGTCCATGTCAGAAAGCCAACAAATTTAGCTGAACTGCACTGATTCTGTCAAGAGGAGTGGTCAAAGATTCAACCAGAAGCTTGCCAGAAGCTTGTGGATGGTTACCAAAAGCGCCTAATTGAGGTGAAAATGGCCAAGGGACATGTAACCAAATATTAGCATTGCTGTATGTATATTTTTGACCCAGCAGATTTGGTCACATTTTCAGTACTCATAATAAATTCATAAAAGAACCAAACTTCATGAATGCTTTTTGTGACAAAGAAGTATGTGCTCCAATCACTATCACAGAAAAAAAAGTTGTAGAAATTATTGGAAACTCTGGACTGCCATGACATACATGTTCTTTACAAGTGTATGTAAACTTTTGACCGCAACTGTACATACCCCATGTACTGGGGTTAGACTCAATGAAATGGCCAAACATTAATTACCTTTGAAACAGTTCATTCATTGGATTCTTTCTAAAGATTAAGGTATGGTGTGTGTGATCTGCGACCCTCTTAAGGGCCACAACCCACCAGTTGAGAATCACTGGTCTGAAGGCCGTAGCATCACGTCCATATCGATAGAACCAATCCTGTCATGTTAGAAAATGTAACTAATGTGGCTCCTGTCATGACAGCTCTTTGACGGAGTAGTTGAGAGATTCTTATTATTCATACATTTCAAAATCAGTTGGCATTGAAAATTAGCATGTTATGTCTTAGCACCCGTTTAGCTACAGACTAATCTCAAATCTAGCAGCCCTACGATGTTTGAGCAGAAATTCTGGGGGGAGACTGCACAGACAGGAAACCAAAAACTGCATGGGGCGGAATTACGCCTTGTTTCCTGTTTCGTTACTGAGACATTCTACCAAAGGAAACTCATTTGTGTAAGTGGATGATGGGGATTTTTTTTTTACTTGTGGCCAGTCGAATGGCAGACAAGCTCAAATCTGTGTCGATGACTGATGTTTCACTTTCTCACCCCAGAGGTTTGGCTATAGCGTTGTCAATCTTCTGGATCCGAGATTAGTGTTCGCCAAGTACATGCTTACAGATCGCCGCCTCCAGCAACATGATTGGTCGAAACATATGAAGCGCAAGGAAGTGAAACGCCTGTATGCCCATTATTTGAGTTGGTCTACCATCAGACTTCAGATGACAGAATCGTGAGACTCGCTGCAGACATACCACATATCCTTCGCAAACAGGTCTCGCTGCAGCAGGGTCAGGTCCACTGTCATGTGACCCATGTGAAGCAGCAGTGCAAGGCAGTGGCCTGCCAGCTTTGTACGCATGGACGTTGACACCAGGTTACTCAGGCTGCAGGGAAGCGGGCGAGACACAATTGCGTGTTTGATTTGGTTACATTACACTGTTATGTTACATTATGGCCTGAAGGTTTAGAGATAGACCCAGAGCTATACATGTACGATACTATGTGGGCGGACCCAAAAAAGTGATACCAGTCATACCAGCCTAGAAAAAACGTCTCCGCTGTAAAGGTCTTAAAGATTTTCCTCCGGAGATTGAAAGTGCAGCCGTCCTTCTGGGCGACTGCAAACACAGTGAAAAGGAAAAAAGATGATATGTAGCGTCAAACAGAACGGGCGTCAAACTACACTGACTTGTATTGATTGTCATCGAGCGCTCACATTTGCCATTGACCCGTCTCTCCCGGGCCAGCAGCAGTAGCATGTGGAGGTACGCGCAGCAACGCAGCATTTTCTCCCTGGCTTCACGCCCGCTCGGTAGAGACTCCAGATGCTTAATGACGCTCAAACTGTTGCATGCAAAAAAAGTAGGTTAATCAAAAAAGGACACTTAATAAGGAAGCCATTGTGCTTTAGAGAGAGACCAACTCCTACCAATGGTCATCCTTCAACTTCTGCAGACCCTCTGCTGCATAAGCAGCCATTTTGGAACCAGCTTCAGCCAACTCGTCATAAGCCGCCGGAGACAAGACTAGCAGACAATGAAGGAAAACAACACAGACAAGTAACAGTTCTTAAAACCTGCATGATGGTGAGGTAGTGTGGTAAAGAAACCAAGTCTGTTCATAGTAAATGGTAAAGGATACCGTCATCAAACAGGTAGACATCTACAGGCCTTTTAGCATCTGGGTTGCACGGCGGTATGTATAGAGCCATGTCATGTTGGGTATTGGCTTCGTGGAGCTCTTCACTGAGAGCTGAGGGGGGAGACAATAGTGAGACAGATAACAGAGAGATCCTAAATAACAAATAATTTACTGGTGTGGACTCAAGATCTAATTTCATTCACTACTTTTATTTAGAAAACAATTGGATCACTTGCACTTCCTACACTTCCAATTGTTGACCAAACAGCCAAAAGTACCATCAATATACACCAGTATATGTTTCAGCAAAACATATATATAATAATCAGAGCAACAGAACCCATTTACACTTTTACCTGCAAAACCCCTTTCTTCGATGACGCTGTTGGCGGCCTGCTCCACAACCTTCGTCAGGGAATCTGCTTCCACGTTGTTCAGCCGGCGGGAGCTCAGGGCTCTCTTCTGCTTCGTGGTTCCAAACGCCTCAACCAGTGAGTCCATCTAAGGGCAAAATACAAGCCAAACACAGCTCAGTGTGGCGAATATGCATCACACAAGGTCTCTGAGCATTCTCAAGATACAAACCATAGTGGCAGAAGGCCAGAAGGCGACGGTGGTGATTTTGAGAACTTTGGTGAGGTTTGTTTTGCGCGTGTGGTTGTTGAGAGCGATCATACCTTGTCGGCATAGGTCCGGTTAGCGTCGTCAACCTGGTCGGCTGTCTTTGCCTCCCCTGGTTTGAAACATCACAGTTACAAACGTTAAACAGAACATGGTTAGAGTTTAAACTGGACATGGACAACATCATCACTGATTTAAACCTGCACTATATTAACGTTTCTACTGCAGCTATTGACTCCATTAACAAATATCAGACAGTTACGGTCGTCTGAAAATGTAGCTACAACTCAAGCCACTAGGTTATCAATGTGAAAAAAACAAACAGTGTGGGTTTAAAGTGATTGAAAGTCAATGGAGAGAGAGAGTATGTATTTACCAGTCAACGTATCATGCTTCTTTAACAGCAATAGAACAAACGTTATATATATATCAACAAAGAGCCTGGGAGATTCAAGGTTACTCCTGCTCAGAATGGTGTATTGCACAGTGGTACTTCAGGGCCTCAGCAAAAATAAATGTCAATATTTAACAGCTACAACCACAAGGAAAAGGCAAACGTTTGGGTGGTAACAGTTGACAGACTAGGATAACACGGGGTGGTGGCCCCGTTTTCTATTGTACGTAATGGAATTCTTTTTTTTTTACCTGGTATAAAAGGTTGCATTTTAAAGAGCTGAGCACTGTGCATCTCCATCTCCATGGTGTCTTTGTTCAGCACCCCAACATAGTATCTGCACAGGCCAGGAGGAGGTACATGATGAAAATACCACACACACAGGACAGATTGTGCATCCACTTTGT
Source organism: Coryphaenoides rupestris (assembly GCA_002895965.2). Lineage (NCBI taxonomy): Eukaryota > Metazoa > Chordata > Actinopteri > Gadiformes > Macrouridae > Coryphaenoides > Coryphaenoides rupestris. The sequence continues at coordinate 127,406 of PIJE02001147.1, read as the reverse complement.
TTGCATTACATTTTTAAAAAACGTACTTGCAAAGGTTGTTGCATTTTAACGACCCTTTTCCAAAATTGTTTCCAACATACGACAGTCTGTCTGATTCAGCAACCTGTAGAGAAAAGACAGAACACTTTGCATGGTGTTGCCGATTGTAGAACTATGCAATGTTTGAGCGGTTTTCTCGTACACTTCCCTGATGACAAGTAACAAACGCCAAGACTCAATTCGTGTCTTCTTACCAACATTCGTCTGGATTTTTTCCGAGGATGCTCCTCGTCTGTGTGCTTGTAGAAGGTGAAGTCCAGCTGCTCCGCGTGTTTTAAGTTGCCATTGGAAAACTGAACTGTCAAGTGGAAGCATTCCCATGTAAGTGAAACAACTGCAATATATTTCATCTATTTAGACTCTACAATATAAAGGGGTTAATACAACAGTCATTTGTACAGTCCGGTTCATGCAAGCCATCAGGCAGTACCCACGTGTGCCGTAAAAAACGTGCTGTAACACGAAACGTAGTTTGTCATTACTTAGATTAACGCGACGTGAAGATAATTCATATTCCGAAAGGTCAAATATATAAGGTATTTACCAATAGCAGCTTTATCTGTATCTATTTGTTCCTCACAACACACAAACGTGCAATTGGCAGCCATTGTTGTTGTCGTCTCACTATGAGGAGCACGCATGCGCGGATGGCACGGGGACTCCACAGCGGCACTCTGCGGTAAGGAGTAATACTGCAATTTATCTTCAGACAACAAACACCACAAAGCTTAATATAATATATTATAATATAATATAATATAATATAATATGCGGTAAGGAGTAATACTGCAATTTATCTTCAGACAACAAACGCCACAAAGCTTAATATAATATATTATAATATAATATAATATATAATATAATATGCGGTAAGGAGTAATACTGCAATTTATCTTCAGACAACAAACGCCACAAAGCTTAATATAATATATTATAAACGTAAACCATTTACACAATAATTGTATGTATGATGTATGGAAAACAAGGGATTTAAACAAACTTGACACTAAGTTATATTTATCAGACAATGTTCAAATACAGCTCTGGGGCCACCGTGTGAGTCTAACTGACGAACTAAATCTCCGTCAAATATATCCCCTTGCTACAGAGGCAGTGTGTGTGTGTGTGTGTGTGTGTGTGTCTTGTATTCAATGATTTGATGTAAATGTCATTCATAGGCCTCGAAAATGACTTGTCCTCTGCCTGACAGACAGACAGACAGACAGAACGGAGCATGCGCAGCACTACTTTATGACGTCACGTGTCTCCGCCCACTAAATCCAGCCTTGAGGAAAATATGGTGTTCAGTCAGTGTGTCGTTGGCGAGGTGTGCGCCTTAAAAAAAAGTATGACAAGCCGAGCCGAGCGTTGATGAATTGTACTCGAGTCGAGGTACAGTGATGAGCGTGTGACTGCACACGACGGCGGAGGAGCAGACACAGCTCACAAGCTCAACTGCACTTGCACGTAAAGTCATACATCCATGTGAAGGCTAGCCGAGGTAGCTTTCGTGAACCAGTCGCCGGGGCCTCGTCGGTTCCCGAGGCTTCTCGTCAGGTAGGAAGGAACTCCCAGACCCCGCACGCCGTATGGAACTATACGATTGTGTTTGGAAACTATAGAAAAGTCACTATCACCAGAAGAACATATTAATAAAATGTTCAATTCCACCCTCACCACAAACTCTCCACCTCTCACCTTTCTTTAGGACAATGGATTTCCCCAGCCACTTTGAGCAGATCTTCCAGCAACTCAACTACCAGCGTGTCCATGGGCAGCTGTGTGACTGTGTGATTATGGTGGGCAGCCGCCACTTTAAGGCCCACCGGTCAGTGCTGGCAGCCTGCAGTACCCATTTCAGAGCCCTCTTCACTGTGACCGAGGGAGACACTAGCATGAACATGATCCAGCTGGACAGTGAGGTAAGAAGGACTGTCATACGCTTCATGTCAACAAGAGGATGTAAACGAGTGTCATGCTGTCATAATCATATGCTGTGATAACAGCTATGCTAATAATAACACTGGTGATACACATATAACCAGAAAAGGGTTGTTTACATCTTTTATTTAGCTGGATTTGGCCGAGACTGTTATCTCATACAAATGAAGTGGTTGTCTGTTGCCGCTCTGTCACCAGGTAGTTACAGCGGAAGCCTTTGCGGCCCTGGTGGACTTGATGTACACGTCGACGCTGGTGCTGGGTGAAAGCAACGTGATGGACATCCTCCTGGCAGCCTCACACCTGCACCTGAACAACGTGGTGAAGGCCTGTAAGCACTACCTGACCAACCGTACCCTGCCCGTGTCCCCCCAGGCCGACAGAGCCCTGCGGCAGCAACAACCTCAGCAGGACCAGCAGAGGCATAGACACCAGCAGCAGCAGCAGCTACAACAACAACAACAACAACAACAACAACAACAACAGCAGCAGCAAGCAGCAGAGTTGGCAGCGAATGCTAGCCTCACGGCTAACAGCGCTACATCCAGGCTGCAGCGCTCCTTCTTGTTGCAGCAGCTGGGGCTAAGCCTTGTGAGCTCAGCCCTGGGGGGCATGGAGGAGGACGGGGTGGGGAGGTCTCTGAACAGTGGGGCAGCTGAACAGGCGGCGTCCTTCCCCATCCGTCGCTTCCACAAGCGCAAGCCAACGCTTATCTTGGGCCAATCGGATGACAGACCCAGGCAGAGACCCCGCCCCTCGGTGCCCACCAGAGGTTTGTTGGGAGAGGCCGCAGACAGGGAGGAAGGATCACTGCTCTCCCCAGACTCTCACAAAATGGGGGAGGAGTCTGCGGAAGTTGCTGGATTAGCCAGGGCTTCCCAAGATGATGCTCAGATGCCCAGCCAGTCGGACAGTGTGCACTGTGAAGGGGAGGAGTCAGGGAGGATGCAGGGTGGAGTGGGGAAGGAGGAGTACAAAGAGGAGGGAGAGCTCAGGGACAACAGAGCCGAAGCAAAAATCATGTCCAAGACGGAAGAGGAAGAGGAGGCACTGGAAGAGAAGGTGAAGCATTTGAACTTCTTAAATATATATAAAAAAAAAAACGACATCTTTGAACTTCTTAAATATATATTAAAAAAAAAAACGACATCTAACAATGTAATGTCTGTGTGATGTAATGTTTAATTTGTCATGCCAGGTGGTGGTCAAATGTGAGCCCCTCAGCTCCCCCGAGCCCACCGACGAGACCAGTTACGTGACGTCCCATGCGGAGGGCGGCGACCCAGCTGGGCGTGGGGGTCAGGACGAGGAGGAGAAGCTGGAGCCGAGTCCAGAGAGCACCCAGAGCAGCGACCACAGCCTATCCTCCGATCCCCAGCCTCGCGCCAACACCATGCTTCAGCCCAACTCCCATCTGCGGCTCAAGACCGGAGCAGGCGGGGCCTCCGGGATCGCCGGGGGTTTCGGAGGTTTCGGATGCAGCAACGGCCAGAACGGAAAAGCCGGTTTCAGCGTCTCCAACTTCCTCGGCCATAAGGGGTTTGGAGGTGCCGGGTCGGTGTCAGTCGCCCAGGGATGATGACCTCCCCAACACCACCACCGGCGACGCGGGCACCACACATAACTTCCTTTTCGGGCAAGAAGGTGCTGGCGCGTCGGGCTCCGCTCCTTGCTCTGCTCGGGCTCCCTGAGCAGCGAGGGCCATGGCGGTTTTGGAGAGTCCCTTCTTCCTCGGCCTCTGCGCGATGAACCTGGGCAGCCCGCCGGAGTCGGCTCTGATCCGTTTGGTCTGGACTTTCAAGCACTCCAGCCTGGGCCTTCACTCCCTGGCGCAAGCCTCGAGGGCTGCGGAAGGAGCCACGAACACTTCCATGGGGCTACCCCGGGTATCGACACATGGCTCCTAAGCTGGCCAACGGCGTCGGAGGAGGAGGTGCCACCTCCGTCCAAGACCCCTCCTCTTCTCGTCGAGTCTGGGCGGGGCCGCTGCTCCTCAACGACGCCGGGGGCTACGAGGGGTGCGGTGGCCGGCCCACGTCCCTGCCCCAGCCGCAGCTGACACGGGCCTCGGCGGACGTGCTGTCAAGTGCAAGAAGGCCCTGTCGGAGCACAACGTGCTGGTGGTGGAGGGCGCGCGGAAGTACGCCTGCAAGATCTGCTGCAAGACCTTCCTCACGCTGACGGACTGCAAGAAGCACATCCGCGTGCACACGGGGGAGAAGCCGTATGCGTGCCTCAAGTGTGGCAAGCGCTTTAGCCAGTCGTCCCACTTGTACAAGCACTCCAAGACCACCTGCCTGCGGTGGCAGAGCATCAACATGCCCAACGCTCTGCTGTAGGACGAGGCTCGCCAGGAAGGCATGGATTCTTTAAAATGAAAAAAATGGCTCCAAACCCATGAAACAGAATTGAAAGCACCTCGATTCTGTCCTGAGATTTTGCGGCATCAGGCTGTGTCATTTTCCTCTCGAGTCTAATTTATGGTGATACTTGAGTTTACGGTGGCGGTTGTGTTTCGTACTTGCCGAGTCCCTGAACACATTTTTACGTTGGTACATTTATACTAAATGGTAGTGGAAGTCGTTGTAGACCCGCTATTGCACCTTTATTTATTCCATGATCTCCTCTGTGAAAATGGAGTAAAGAAATCGTACATCGTCCACATACAAACACAAACGTATCAATTTGTGGTTCTTCTCGCCACTGTTGGTGCATAGTGAAACACTGACTTTCCCATTGTTTCTATTCTGTCGTTTCTTAACATCGAAATCATTCCAGAAGCATCCTGAACGGTTTAGTGTCCTGAATGTGATGTTCCAATAAACCTCGACGTCTCATGTTAAGAAACCGTTGATGGGTGTGTGTGTGTGTGGTGTTTGTGTTTGTGTCATTCTGTGTTTTCTTCTCATTCTCTTTTTAGGATTTGTTGCTCTTGCCTTTTTACAAAGGTCAGTGGGAAGTGGACGTCAATGTTGATGCAGCAGTAGATCTGAGTTATTTTTGTATGTCATTCAATTCAGTGGTTAAAGCAGAAGCTGCCTTGTATGAGCACCTTTTTGAATCTCCGTCGTGACTCGAGGGAGATTAGAGCTGGGGAACTGGTAGCTTATAGTCTGCAAAACTAAACCATCAGACATGTGCCAAATAATCTTTGAATGAAGACGTAGCATTGAGCCCCACAAACCTGGTGTTTATTTGCACTATGCGACTGTAGCCTCGTTTCATCGGACAATGAAGTGGGCCACTGTGTAAACAAATCGACTCCAAATAAGCCCAATTGTTGAGAAGGTACAGCAAATGTCTGTGTTTTAGACGTATTGTTGATATGAGACTTTTATAATGGCATCATTTTGTCTCCAACTTAAAAACACATGAACTATGCTAGATGTAGAGTAGTTTGTGTCCCATGTCACTAACATTCATCCATTTATAAATGCACTAAAAATGTCGATTTCGTCTAACCAAACAAATAAACTGGTATGTAGAAGTGCATAAATGTTGCTTTCCAATGATCTACCAACTGTTCTCTAGCTCTTCCTCTGTTATTAGGGCATAGCTCCACAAGATAGTCTGTGGAATCTGCATTCATTGTGATGGTAGGATCTAGAAGTATAAAATAATTTATATTGCTTATTTCTTTTAACTGTTTGTTGTATTGTCCATTCTCTGTGGAAATGATGAATTGTCAACAAGTTGACATCAAATAGATTAAAGTTGGGTAATTGAGATTGACATTCATCAAGTGCTGTCAAAATCTTGATTCCATGTTTGCCTTTTTGTGTCAGTTACACTGTTACTATCTTAGAATTACAATATATCGCTTCCATCTTGAGATGGCACCTTAATATTGAGTCATTGCATTGTTGCCGAATCCAGTCCTTTTTGAGTTTTTTTTGTTCAAGAATACAACATTGTATGAAGTCGTCACAAGCGATCATTTTCTCTGACGAAAAACAATGAACACACACACACACAAGGCTGGTGAAATGGTCCATGAAGTGAAATCATGGTTAGGTTTGGTGTGTTTTTGTCTCATATACCCAAACATTTTGTAAAGAAGAGCTTGTGAGAGCAGATATATACAGTACATACTGAGTTGCATTGAAGCAACATGATACTATACTACAGAACCAAGGTTTGAAGTTGGATGGAGAGGCCTGTTCAACTTGCCATGGTGCTGTTTTTTACAACTGTGGTGAACAGTTTGTAATGTGAAAGATAATCCGCTTTAAATTTCCCCAGAATTAGAAAACTGGGCTTTTCTTATGCCAACATTCTTTAACATGCTTTTTCAAAAAAGTTAACAGAAGATGTAATATCCGTCTTTGTCAAAAACACAGTGCTTTAGTTATATTGATATATTAAAGAGTTAATGTTGATCACTTGTGTAAGATCTTTACATTTTTTACATTTTCACAGTGATCAGCAATGAATAGGCACACTCTTGACTATAAAACAGACTGAGCTATAGGTTAAATGAGAGAGGACTGTCCCAATAAACAGGTGAAGTCTGTCTCTATTAGTTCTTAGAGCGCAAGCTCCTTGATCATTGGCTGTCCGCGGAGGCCAAGCAGCAGGTTATTGGCTGCCAGGGAGGACATCTCATTGCGGGTGGAGTAGGAGGCACTAGCAATGTGGGGGAGGATCACTGGAAAGAGAGGAAAGCAAACGTGGTAATGTAGTGGCGATGATAGACTAGTGATAATAGTTAATTTGCTGGGTCATTTGAGTGACTGAAACAAATAGGCCTATCTTTCCTCTGAACATTTAGGACACACAGGGTCTATTCAAACTGTATATGTTACTTTATAACCCTTTTTTAAATGTGCATACATGTGAGTGTATGCTCACTTACTTTACCACACTGTAGAAGTACTCTGTTACAAGTAAAAGTCCTGCATTGAAAGTTACTAAAGTAACAGTACAAACATACATAAACATACTTAATACAAACGTATTAAGTACCAAACGTAAAAGTACTCATGATGCAGAATGGCCCACTGCAAAATAATATACATTATATTATTGAATTATAATGATGCATGCATTAATGTGTTCATATTACTTTACATACCGCTAGGTATCATGTACATTTCCCCAATAAGCCTGATTGATATAATATCATCATAATTAATGTTTTGCTATTTTGTATTGTTAATTTTAATCTGCAATGTAACAAGTAAATCACACTGAAATAATGGAAACAATATTTTCCTCTGAGATGTTGTGGAATACAAGTAATGTAGCAGAAAATAGAAATACTCAAGTAAAGTACAGTGCTTGGGTATATGTACTTGGTTACTTTCCACTGGTGGAGACATACCACAGTTTTTGAGTGTGAAGAGGGGGTGGTCTGTGGGCAGGGGCTCAGGAACGGTCACATCGAGTCCGGCCCCTGCAATCTGTCCGGTGGACAGCGCGTGATATAGGTCCTGCTGGTGCACCACACCGCCTCTGATACAACGACACACAGCGAGCACAAGCACATCGTATGTAGACTCATGCGATGCGCAGCAGAGCCGATCAGGCCGCGAGGGCAAATTCCACCCATGGTAGGTAAAGGTTATCTGTGGAGGTCATATTTATCTTGAGCAGAGAAACCCTCGCCGCAATGCTAAATGGATTGCATGTATATTGTGCTTTTATCCAAAGCGCTTTACAGTTGCCTCACATTCACCCATTCATACAACGACGGCGGTGTCAACCATGCAAGGTAACAACCAACACACCAGGAGCTAAGTTAGGGTCAGGTGTCTTGCTCAGGGAACTACCTGCTGGTGTTAATGAAGATGGAGGTTTTCTTCATCTTTGAGAATAGGTCCTTGTTGCAGATCTCCTTGGTCTCTGGCGTGAGAGCGCAGCAGGCTGCCAGGAAGTCCGACTGTTTGGCCAGTTCATCCATGGACACTAGAGTAATAGATATACATAAAAAATGTATATGGGTTATTTAGTTGATGGTGGACATCTGGTAAGTAAAATGTCAATAATGAAGCAAAGGTCGAAGTGCTCACCATATTCTGCATTGATCATGCTGGCCAACTCGGGCCTGGGGGCCACATCGGTGTAAATAAACTTCTTAACTTTGAATGGTGCAAGGCGTTCAGCAATAGCAACACCTGAAAGTGTCAGAATATAGGCATTTCTAAATGGGCAAACAACTTCTACAATTGTTAGGGACCTACTCTCAGGCAATGCATGTGGTGAGAACGCCTACGAATGAGGTTAGGTAATGCAAAGGACATATGAGAGTACTACAAGTGTTGCATTTGTTTCTTGCCAAATGTGCGTGTGTGTGCGTGAGTGTATGCGTGTGAGAGACAGAGAGAGTGACAGTGTGTTTTTGACTTGTTTACCTATTCTCCCCAGGCCAAAAATGCCCACAGTGCTGTTAGCCAACTCATGTCCACACAGCCACAGAGTCCTCCATGTTCCCCAGCCTCCCCTGTGGTGCGGCACACCAATAAATCATTTTGACAAAAATGTATTTGTCTTTTGTCAGTGTGTATTATCTTATACTTATCGTGTATTAGTGTGTATGTGTCTTACATTAGTGTATTTTATTATATATAATTAGGGCACATGTGTCACTCATAACACTAATTATGGGTCTGCTGTTTTATGTTTTATGTACCGGGGAAGATTATTGTAAGTTGCTTTGGATAAAAGCCTCTGCCAAATGCCCTAAATGTAAATGAAAATGTGTTATGAGAGACACCTGTGTTTGTCCTACGATGATGCATCTGGGAAATGGCTCTGTTATAGGTGTGTTGTTGTGTGTTGTTGTCACAGTAATGCATCGTCGTCGGGTGTAACGTTACGTCTTGGCCTCGTGCGCGGCTTCGATCAGCCTCCTGGAGGTGGCGAGGAGCAGAGCTACGGTCAGCTCTGCCACGGCGTCGGTCAGCACCTCGGGGGTGTAGCCCACACGGATACCCCTGGCGGGAGAATTAAAGTTTGAGTGGAAGCATATCTACAAACATGCATGCACACAACACACACAAAAACCACACACACACACACACACACTCCTCACTCACCGTTTCTTAAGCTCTTCCAGAGAGAGATGGTCAAAGCCCACTGACATAGTGCTTACGACCTTCAAGTTTGAGCCTGCGGCCATACTCATCGAAAGACACACACACACACACACACACACACACACACACACACACACACACACACACACACACACACACACACACACACACACACACACACACACACAAATAGACATTAGCACACCATAAACTTTAACATACATTAGGCGGGTGGCTCTATGCATTGAGATAAGCTATGTGGGGCAGCCATAGGATGTGGACTGACCTGCGGCGTCCAGCAGTTCAGCATCGATCTTCTCTGTGAGCACACAGAGCAGGGCGTCGACCCCCTTCACCTTCTGAAGGAGCTCCTTCCTGGGCACGGGCACGTCGTCCGAGTCCCAAAGCTCATACTGCACTCTGCCAACACAAACCCCCACGGGCAGCTTAGTTTGTATGCAATGCAGTCACAATATCATTAGTGTTTCATTTCACGCTTTTTTTGATCAGGAAAGGCACATTGACATCCTAAAATCTCTTCCCTGCTGGAGCAGATAACACAACTAATTTAGTGAGACCATGGTTGTTAGGATACCTTGAGGTTTAAGTATTTCCCCGATCCCTACTCTTGGCCTACATAGCCATTCATAAACAGTTATGTATTACTAATGATAAACTAATGATAAACAAATGGTCAACTTGCCCCTTACACTCACACTCTAGCAGAGATCCAATGAACCCCTGAATGCGACACATGTATTGGTGCATAAAGTGTTCAGTGTTCTGCATTACATGAGACGAGGACTCACTGTCCAGATTCCTGCAGGATCTTCAGGCCCTCTGGTGGGATCTGCCTGGTGACGTAGACCCTGGGCAGGCTAGACATCTTCCTCTGCACGGCACCGGCAGTCACATTCCCAGAAACGCTTAATGGTGCTACGGCGATCTGCTGGAGACGGCGCAGGGCCACACGGCTGCACCACATTGTGGAGGGGGAGAGAGAGAGAGAGAGAGAGAGAGTTGAGTCTGTGGACAGGTGTCCGAGGGACAAACAGGCAGGCAAACACTGGTACTTTGGAACTGAACGCATGTGTGTCTGTGTTCGGACTTTACTTAGGGGGAGGTACCAGTCGTGGTCTTTCTGACCAATATGAAACGTGGGAGGATGTGGAGGAGTCCCTACGAGGTCTTACAGCAGCAATGGGGCTGTCAACTGTCAAAGTCCCCAGACAACAGACAGATTAGGACATAAGAAGATAGAACATATGGAGGGAAGAATGTGAGAACCAGACCAAGAGCAGAACACAGACAGACAGGCACACATGGGGAATTCACGAAGGACACATTTTCATGTAAATGTTTTACTTTGCCTTGATTGACCTTTGCCTGTTTAAACAGCAAGGGTCTCAAAAAGTACTCCATCTAACCAGCAGCGTTGCAAAATCCAGTTCTTGCTCTTGATTTTGGTCTACTCTTTCAGAATGCTGATAGGCTATAAGTCACCAGTTCACGTAATAATCAATTAAGTAATAATCACTGATCATAGTTTCTGCTCACTAGCACGTTCACTAGCATGCTAGCTGTCAGAAACACATAGGCCAAAATGTAATTTTAAAAATAAATATTGTATCTTGTTTAAGGATGCTATAAATGTGATATATATCTATGACAGACTTGATATGCCACACGAGTCCCGACCTCGAGTGGAAGACGTCATTGTGTCACGTGACAAAGACATAACCCGGAAGCGTTCCGAGTCTCCAGCCACTCACAGCCATTCATTCGCTGCAGCTCCTTGGCGGCGCACACTGACAGGTAGCGGTCCCCCACCCGCCGCGCTACATTCACGCTTTTTAAAGGGTTGCGCCGGTTCTCTTTTTATCCTCACAACTTGACCTCAGATGCGTACAATTTTGTCGTCGCTCATGGCCTGCGTGTCACTGCCGTTTCCGCGGGTTTTCTGCGCATGTTTCCCCCCCCCCCGCCTGGTGCCGGCTCCTCCAGACACCACCGCCGCCGCCTGTTTAGCTAACATGAGTTGCTAACATGACGCTTGTGTCCGGAGGCCCGCACGGCATCTATGGCACAGTTGGTCAAGTTTAGTTAAGTTAGTTTAGTTTAGTTAAGTTTAGTTAAGTTTACCACTGGACGACTCCCCTCGGTTGCTTCCGAGAGAACCAAGAGTAGTGTAAGCGAGTTGGTGTTGTTAACTCTACGGATGTTGCTTGGGTGGGTGTGTTGGTGACGAGTTAGTAACGTTTGGCTAATTTTAGCTGGATGCGATGCGCTGTTTGTGTTTCTTGTAAGGTTGCGTCGATGCGTCGGGTCAATATTCACAAGAAACCACGCCTCTGTGTCCTCGGATCTGTGATTTCTCTGTTTGTTTGTTTTTTTTAGCTCTTTCTTGCACCAGCGAGTTCCCCCCCTCTTCCCCTCCCACCATGGCTGCAGATTCAATGGAGATTGACGACTCGCTGTACAGGCAAGTATCGTGTAAATGTCCCCTGTCCTAACAAGATGGACAAGATGGACAACGTGTTCGCATACGGGAGTCCCCCCTGGGGTGGATGTCCCACGGAGCTGACGCACCTTATTAATCCACCAATGGGCTCTACAGTTGATTTTTGATTCCCTGTGCTTTCTCTTTCTTGTCAGTGACCGTGATCTCTCCTTTCGTTTTCTAGCCGTCAGCGTTATGTACTTGGAGACAGCGCTATGCAAAAGATGGCCCAGTCCTCAGTTTTCCTCAGTGGAATGGGAGGATTGGGAATTGAGATAGGTGTGTTCACTGGTGTTTTGTTATCGCCATGAATTGCATTATGGCATGCATTATTATTCTAATGTCGACGTGATTCCCAATGCAAAAAACGTTTTTTATGAACACTTTTTTATGTTGATTCACAGCCAAGAATATTGCTCTGGCTGGTGTAAAGGTATGTTATTTCATAAACAGTGTTATTATGATTAGAAAAATGGAATGATCCCCAGAGGGTTAATGATGGGGTGTGTGTGTTTATCCATTTGCAGACAGTTACCCTCCATGACACCAAGCAGTGTGAAGTTTGGGATCTGGGAATCAACTTCTTCATCCACCAAGATGACGTGTTCAACCAGAGGAAGAGGTAAGGCTGGCCAGTACTAGCCAGTGCCTTCTCTAGGTGTCCTGATATGTCCTCATCTTCAATTGTTTTTACTTGAAATCTATTAAAATACTGGATAAATAAATGAATGATGGTTCATATTTTGCGTTGGCCTCTCTTTCTTATCACATGCTTAAATCGCCAAATTGTCAGATGCTGATGTCTTGGTGTCGTTTTTCTCCATCTTTCAAATGCTACCGCATGGGTATACACATACGATACTCTGTTCCAGGGTGGAGGCTGTATTCCCCAGGGTGGTGGAGTTAAACCCTTACGTTCATGTGGAGCAGTCTTCCTCAACTCTGGATGACAACACTGACCTCAGCTTCCTCAGAAAGTATCAAGTAAGAGACTGGCTCACAATACTTCCAAATCGATGATTGGTGTCGGTCATTCTTTTTATTTTTAACCATGTGTAAACAGTATATTGCACAGGAATATAGAGACTTTGTGTTTTTGTATGTGGGCAGAGACATGTAAAAGCTGACTGACTGATTAACTGATGACCACCAATTGCATGTAAACACATTGTGGTTATTTGTGGGCGGTATGGCTTTTGGTTAGGCACAGCTCTTTTGAAAGTCAGTCATGGTCATCATGTTCATGTTGTGATGGATGTGGGCCTACTCAACTTTGCAATGTCACACGACCTAATAATAATTTTTCTATTGTGTTGTACTTTGCTCTCCAGTGTGTGATTTTGACAGAAGCCAGCCTGACTCTTCAAAAGAGAGTAAACGAATTCTGCCACTCACAAGAGCCGCCCATCAGAGTACGTTCATGTGTGCCTTTGCCAACCGTCTCTGGTACTTTTCAGATGGCATAAAAACAGACTCAATCTCATCTATTGTGCTTCTTCTCCTCTGCAGTTCATTAGCTGCAGTGCTCACGGTATCTGCGTGAGGGTGTTCTGTGATTTTGGGGATCAATTTGAAGTGTCAGACCCCACAGGGGAGGAGCCCAAGGAGATCTTCATCCAAAGCATCACTCAGGTTTGAACACGATAATAAAAACTTGATTTGTGCAATGCACCTTTTAAAAAAACCAATAAAAGCAGTTGCTTAAAATGCTTAATGAAAATCAGTGGATAAATAGAGGTAGGAATAAGAGGTTATACTATGTGTACCATCATGTGCAATTGTATATTTACATGTTTGTATCTCTATAGCTATATCTTCTTAGTGTTGTGATGAAGCCAAAGGGGAACCAGTGGTCATTGGAAAATGATAATCTAACATCAGTTACCAATTTAATGGTGTTCTTTCTTTGATTTCCTTTTCTCTTACTGGTGGACGGCTTGTTGGTTTGGTTCACCCTCTGCGATTAAGAGCCCATTGTAAGAGATGCTAAGGCCTGTGCATTTGACCTTTTGACCCCCTCAGGGCAACCCAGGGGTAGTGACATGCATGGACAACCGGCCACACGGCCTACAGAGTGGCCAGTCCGTTCTCTTCCGAGAGGTCAACGGCATGCAGGAGCTCAACGGCACGGCACGGCCGGTCACAGGTACAGCAGCATACGTGCAGTGTTGGCTGGATACTTTGTCCTGTACATATCTGTGCAGACACTTCCAATGACTTTCCGTGGGGTTCGTCTGACTCACAGCTGCAGTATATATAGAGTGCTCAATATGCAACACTTGAAGGACGTTGGCTAGAGCTGTACCAGAATAGTTCAATGCTCCTTCATTCTTAACTTTGACATTTGAATGATGCGCACTCTGCTTCTTCATCAGTGTTTCCCATAAATCGATTTATGGGAAACACTGAAACACTTTTTGCTCCTTTTAGAATTTATACTGTGGATTTATATTGACGATCCCACAATGTGTGTCTTGTATTCATTAAATATAAGTTGATTTAATAAAAAAGATAACTTTACATTTACATTTAGGGCATTTAGCAGACGATTTTATCCAAAGCGACTTACAAAGAGTAAATTTGTTGAAGGAGAGGCAGCAATTTATTACTGTGGTACCTGAAGATAAGAATAGAGCTGTTTTCTAGCATTCATATTTACGAGACGAATAGAACGAGTTTCATAATTGCTAAGTTGTCTGCATAAGTAGCTGGGCAGGCGTGCAATTCTAAGCATGATACAACATCTGAGAACGAACAGCAATACTAAGTGCCGTTAATAAATGTCAAGACGTACAAACACTGGTTGTGCTGGGGGGTTTATGTAGAGTCCGGTGGGTCTTGAGTCTCTTGCGGAAGCTGGCGAGCGACTCGGCTGACCTGACATGAGCCGGGAGCTCATTCCACCACTGCGGAGCCAGAACCGTGAAGAGTTGGGACTTGGAAGAGCGATGTTTGGCTGTTTTTAGTGAAGGCGGTACCAGTCGTTTGGCAGAAGTTGCCGAGCGGAGTGCTCGGGCTGGGGCGTAGGGTCTGACTAACGTTTGGAGGTAGGTAGGGGCGGTTCCGTTGACAGCCATGAAAGTCAGTACCAGAGTCTTGAATCGAACGCGAGTGATTACCGGGAGCCAGTGGAGGTTGCGGAAGAGGGGGGTTACATGGGAGAATTTAGGTAGGTTGAACACGAGGCGTGCTGCTGCGTTCTGGATGCGTTGTAAGGGCTTGATTGTTGAGGCGGGGAGTCCAGCCAGGAGAGAGTTGCAGTAGTCGAGACGAGTGATGACGAGCGCTTGTACCAGGATCTGCGCTGCTTCATGTGTGAGGAAGGGCCGGATCTTGCGGATGTTGTAGAGAGCAATTCTACAAGATCGGGCCACAGAGGTAATGTTGGCGTTGCAGGACAGCTGGTCATCCAGTACCACGCCAAGGTTCCTTGCCGTGGGTGCAGGGGAGACTTCGATGTCCTCGATGGTGACAAGTAGGTCCATCTGAGGGCAGTCTTTACCCGGTATGAAGAGAAGCTCAGTCTTGTCGAGGTTGAGCTTCAGGTGGTTGGCGGTCGTCCATCTGCTGATGTCGGCCAGACATTTAGAGATGCGTGTTGCGATGTGGGTGTCTGAGGGGGGGAAGGAAAGAAACAGTTGGGTGTCATCGGCATAGCAGTGGGATGTGATTACAGAGCCGAGAGATCTAATGTATAAAGAAAACTGAATTTTCTTTATACATTCTTTATACTTTATTGACATTGAGGATTTTGTTCCTGAGGTCTTTATTGGAAAACCACAATGGAAGCTTTGAATGTAAAAATAAAAACTAAAAAAGGTATTGGGTCCAGCCCTATAGTGTGGCCATGTGGTCTCCCTTTGGTGCAAGGTTACATGGAAGCAATGCACATCCTGTAGCTCAAGCAAACAACTTCCTTTGTGGCTTTGAGGTCGAGACATGGTTAGGTCGGCTGCTCGCTCCTCATCCTCGTCTGCTATATAGCTTACTATTCAGCGATGTCTGATATCAACATGGCTTCTATTGGAACAATGCACACCATCTCATTATTTCCGCCATTGTTGCAGTCATACCCATCATAATACTGTTATAATTCACATCTTGGCAAAATGTATTTTTCCGTTTTGTTTATTTCTGTATTTATTTTGTGGTTTTGTCAGTAATGTTGTGCATGTGTGTGTTTCAGTCCTTTCTCCTCATAGTTTTTCAATAGAAGACACATCACATCTCCGACCCTACGCACATGGAGGCTTCTTTGTCCTGGTGAAAACACCCAAGACTTTCAGCTTCGTAAGTTGTCCTGCTACAAGCTCAGCAACAATAGCCCCTCAAAGTAATAAAAAGGATGCATAATAGTGTGTGTGTGTGTGTGTGTGTGTGTGTGTGTGTGTGTGTGTGTGTGTGTGTGTGTGTGTGTGTGTGTGTGTGTGTGTGTGTGTGTGTGTGTGTGTGTGTGTGTGTGTGTGTGTGTGTGTGTGTGTGTGTGTGTTTTCAGGAGACTATGGAGAAACAGCTGTGCGATCCTCAGGTTCTGATCCCAGACTTCAGTAAACCAGAGGTGAGGATTTCAGTCCAGCGGTGTCTTGTTGAGAGTTTTAGTGACGTGGACCGTTTCCTTGTCTAACCTCACTGGTTGACATGATGTTACCCATCAGGCACCACTGCAGATCCATGCGGCCATGTTGGCTCTGGACACCTTCCAGGAGCAGCAGGGGAGGATGCCCAATGTTGGGTAAGCAAACCCTTTTTCTTTTAGTATCCTCATGGTTGTTTTTAGCATTTGAGCATATTGTATGTACAGTTGTGTTCAAAATAATAGCAGTGCGTTTAAAAAAAGTGAGTAAAGCTCAAAATCCTTATAATAACTTTTATTTCCATACATGCAAATGCATGGGAACACTGCACATTCTATTTCAAATCAAAACATGAAGAAACATTTATCAAATTTGTTATTACTTTACAGAAAGTGAAGAAAAAGGAATATTAGGCTGTTCAAAAAAATAGCAGTGTCTGCATTTTTCTTTACAAACTCAAACATTCACTGTATAATCTGAAAAATGCTTGAAGATTTAGCTTTCCTGTGAATCACTGAACTAATATTTAGTTGTATAACCACTGTTTCTGAGAACTGCTTCACATCTGTGTTGCATGGAGTCGACCAACTTCTGGCACCTGTGAACAGGTATTCCAGCCCAGGACGATTGGACTACATTCCACAATTCCTCTGCATTTCTTGGTTTTGCCTCAGAAACAGCATATTTGATGTCACCCCACAAGTTTTCTATTGGATTAAGGTCCGGGGAATTGGGCTGGCCACTCCATAACGTTAATCTTGTTGGTCTGGAACCAAGATGTTGCTCGCTTACTGGTGTGTTTGGGGTCGTTGTCTTGTTGAAACACCCATTTGAAGGGCATTTCCTCTTCGGTGTAAGGCAACATGACCTCTTCAAGTATTTTGATATAGAGAGAAATGCACTATAACCAGCATGTACAACATTTGCTGCCTTTGTCCTTAAATAAGGGCCACCTGTTTGACACCAGTTTTTTCACAAAATGCATGACCTCAGTCATTGAACTCCACACTGCTATTATTTTGAACACGCCCCTTTCAATTAACGATTCAATTACACAGAATCAGCAGCATGCTTGTCATGACTGTTGGGTCTGTTGGTTTTCTATTACTCTACTACACCTACTAGTAAATTATTTGCCATGTAGAAATATAATTTCTACCAAAAACAGTGATTGCTCTGGTTAGTGATGTTGGACTGCTGTTATTTTGAACACAACTGTACTTAGATGTTGGTAATGCGCTCAGAATGGCACGTCTGCTCTTATCCAAGCTATTATGCAGGCAACTCGGCCATTATGAAACTCAGTCTATTAGCCTCGTAACTATGAATGTTTGAAAACAGCTCTATTCTTATCTTATCTATTCTTATTTATGTAGGACAGTGATATATTGCTGCCTCTCCTTCAACAAATGTACTTTGTAAGTCGCTGTGGATAAAAGCGTCTGCCAAATGCCCTAAATGTAATGCATACATTTTTTCAAGAGAGGTCATGTCGTTGTCTGATGTGGTCGTTCAGGTGTCTGCAGGATGCAGAGGTTTTGCTGAAGCTCACAGAGGAAGTCAACGGCAGGCTCAAGAATAAGGTGAGTCGCTGCAGCGATTCCACCGTCACACGCTGTGGCCCGACGCGCACCTCCTCTGTTCTTTGGTTAACCCGCTCGACCCCTTTTCCTCCCAGGCCCCGGTGAACGCCGAGCTGGTGCGCTGCCTCTCCCGGACAGCGAGGGGCGCCCTCCCCCCGCTGGCGGCTGCTGTAGGAGGTCTGGCCAGCCAGGAGGCCCTGAAGGCCCTGACTGGGAAGTTTGCCCCACTGCAGCAGTGGGTGGGTCACACTGTGCATGTGTTCAATATTTCTTCCACAGCCTTTCTATATCATATATTAACTCTGTAAAAGAAAAAAGATAGATATATTTTGCATATTATTTATGTATTTATTCATTCATCATTATTATTATTTAACTTTTTCCATTATTATTGTTATTATTATTGTTATTATTATTATTTCCATTATCTATCTCTTTATATATATATATACCGTAAATCCTCTAATAGTGGCCAGGGCCTTTATTTACTGAGCCGCAAAGAGCACCAGGCCTTTATTGGAGGCAGGCCTTTATTTCTTAAAATGAAACTCATGGACATAATCCCTTCATTTACTGATTTTTATTGCAAAACATTGCCACATAAAAACAAAACAAACAAAACAGTAAGATGCAAATAACATGGTAACAAAACAGCACCGCAGCCTCACGTCGGGAAAATACGGCCACTGTAAAATAAAACAACCCTGAGGTTGGAATAAACATTACCGTAATACGGTAGACAGTTTACGGCAGTCAAAGTGCAAGCAAAGTCCAAACAAAAAATAGCCTACCAAAATAAATATTATAATATATAAAATATTGCAGCTTACCTTTAAAAAATGAACAGATGAACAGTGATAATGAACAGTGCGATAGGTGAAAATGACATGAAAATGAACAGTGCAGTAGGTGGTCACTCACTCCTCATCTATCAGAATGTCAGTGTCCTCGTCATCAACATCATCCAGAACAACAAGTTCATTGTTGAGCCGTGCTCTTCCCTTGTCAGCTGAACTCAGTTCATTCTTCTGCTTTCTCCAGTATCGGATTCTCTTCGGGTCTATGTCAAAGTGCCTTGCAGCTGCAAAACTGTTTCTTTAAAAGTCACGTCAAACTTTCGTCTGGTCGGCGCCATGTTTGTTTTCTCTTCTCTGGTAGCTCTGTTATGTAGACGCGTTGTGCTGTGGGACATTCAGGCTTGTGCAAACTACCACAGGAGTTTACCGTATTAACCGTGGGTTTTTTTCTTCGTTTTTTGACCCGGCCTGTATTGGAGGCCAGCCTTTATTTGTCCGTGTTGACCACGCCCCCCGGACATTATAAGAGACCGGCCTTTAATGGAATACAGGCCACAATAGTGGCCTGTATTCCCATGTCACAAACCTTGGTGTGATATTCGATTCCACCTTTAAGTTTGACAAACAGGTCAATGCAGTAGTAAAAGCCAGCTTCTTCCAACTTCGCACTATTGCCAAAATCAAGTCTTTCCTGTCTTCCAAAGATCTTGAGAAGGTCATCCACGCCTTCATAGCCTCTCGGCTAGACTATTGTAATGCCCTGTACACTGGTATTAGTCACTCGTCCCTGTCCCGCCTGCAACTGGCCCAGAACGCCGCTGCCAGGCTCCTGACCGGTACCCGGAAAAGGGACCATATTAGCCCTATTCTGGCCTCTCTCCACTGGCTTCCAGTACGGTTCAGGATTGAATTCAAGATTCTCCTGTTTGTTTTTAAAGCCCTGAATGGACAGGCCCCCTCTTACATCACAGACCTCTTGACCCTTTATTCCACCTCCAGGCCCCTCAGGTCGTCTAATTTAGGGCTCCTGGCTGTCCCGCAACCTAAACTGAAATCCAGGGGTGACCGCGCCTTTTCTGTTGCAGCCCCTAGACTATGGAACAGCACCCCCCTCTCTATCCGATCTGCCCCCTCCATTGACTCTTTCAAGTCCAGGCTCAAAACATACCTCTATTCCTTAGCGTTTGGATCCTCCAAATGTGACATATTTGTATTGTTGCACTGTGTGTATTGATGCTTATGTGGGTGTTTTATTTATTCTATGTTTTATTATGATTGCCTGCTCTGGTTGTACAGCACTTTGGTCAACGTGAGCTGTTTTAAATGTGCTTTATAAATACATTTTACTTACTACTTATTTACTATTAGAGGATTTACGGTATATATATATATATACACACACATTTTTATGTATTTCTTTCCTCCTATTTAGTTTTATCTGGATGCTATCGAGTTGGTACGGCCGCTGCAGTCTCTGTCGGCGGAGGAGTTTGCCAGCAGGGGCGACCGCTACGACGGGCTGAGGGCCTGCATCGGGGAATCCATGTGTTTAGAGCTGCACAAGCTCAGGGTGTTCATGGTGAGAGCTCCCCGGCCCCGGCCCCAGCCAAGCTCACCACCATCTGCGTATTGACGGTCATGCAGACGTTTTTCATAGTTCACCGGCGATGTCCTCTCTCTCTCTCTCTTCCAGGTGGGCTGTGGCGCCATTGGCTGTGAAATGCTGAAAAACTTTGCACTGCTTGGCGTCGGATTGGCCAAGTGCTCAGGAGAGGTAGGGCTCGTCTGGCCGTCTATATGTCTATACATTTTATTTTGGATTTGTTTGGTTGTTGTCGTTGTTGTAAAGTGACATTTTCTTTGCGTCTGAATGTTTGTGTCTTCAGGTATGCATTACAGACCCGGACCTCATTGAGAAATCCAACCTTAACCGGCAGTTTCTCTTCAGACCATATCATATACAGGTGAACACATCCTCCATTTACTTCCTTTTACCAGAGTTGGAGAGAAAGAGCTAGGCCACTCCCGTTGATTGTCATGGAACAGAAAACGCACTGCAGTACCAGACTTGAGCATCGGGGGCAGAGGTGCGAGACAGTATAGAACTGCACCGGGGTAAACAGAGCTAAATGCTATCTCGTGAGAATCTGTCTATTTCAGGAGTGTACGGGCTATTCACACTGGGGCTATTATTATATTATTATGGGCTACTTTACCTACGTTGCTCTGATTGGTTGGAAATCTATCCAATTGCATCCAGAGGCATTTTGGCATCACCTCTTTCTCCCCCTCCCCCTCCCTCTGGTCACACCAGAAGCCCAAGAGCACGATGGCAGCATTGGCCACACTGGAGATCAACCCGGAGCTGCAGGTGGACGCTCACCTCAACAAGGTGTGCCCGGCCACCGAGGGCACGTACAGCGACGACTTCTACCAGCGGCTCCACCTGGTGGTGACGGCGCTGGACAACGTGGAGGCCCGCAGATACGTGGACAGGTCAGTGGGAAGTTGACTGGTGAAAGGTGACAGGTCATGGGGTCATAGTAAGCAACAATGAGAAGGAAAATCAAACCCTAGTATTTTAGATGAAAAGTGGTTTACATAGTAGCGTGCTATGGATTGATACTAGTTAACATTTTAACATGAATGCACAAAGTAAAAAAAAAAAAGTAGAATAAGAGACGAAATTGTCCTGTATAGGTTACCTGTTACTGGCCATTTTGGATTGCCAGGTAACGTCAATCAAACATCCTGGCTTACACTCCTCCAAATGTCTACCAGAAGTCTGCGAGAAGTCATTCAATTTCATTTCCGTCAACCCTAATGCCAGTAAAATGACAAAAATGTACAATAGTTTCTTTAAGGGTTTTCCTTTTTAACACATTTCGAAATGTCTTCCTCTTTTGTCCGTAACAGTCGAAGTGTATCCAATCAGAAAGCTCTCCTGGACTCTGGAACGATGGGAACCAAAGGACACACAGAGATCATTGTGCCAGGCCTGACAGAGTCCTACAACAGCCATGTACGTCTGCCTGTCGAGAAGCACACAGGGCTGGCTCATAAAACACACCCAGACACCTCATGAGCTGCTTATCGGACACCTCAGTGTCTCTAATACACCGGCTACTGTGTATGCATGTTTAGTGTTTGGTCTGTACAAGTGTTCAGAGAATTGTCTGCTCTCTCTCTCGCCTGCCAGAGGGACCCTCCCGAGGAAGAGATCCCATTCTGCACCCTGAAGTCCTTCCCTGCCATCATAGAGCACACCATCCAGTGGGCCAGGGACAAGGTGCGACCCTCCCCCCTCCACACATGCACCTTTCCAGACTGGTTTCAGAACCGGTGTCACGCTAGAACATAGACTGTGTGTCATCAGTGACCTTTTCTCTCTGTGTCTGGTAGTTTGAAAGTGGGTTCATGCAAAAGCCCTCCACCTACAACCTGTTCTGGCAGACCCACTCATCTGCAGATGCAGTGCTACAGGTAGGAGTTTGGTACAGCCACAATATAAATATTAATACAAATAAGATCATGCAAGTTCTAAAATGGCCATAATGCAAATGTATCATGTTCAATTATGTGGACAGAACATTCCTCTTAAAGACTGAGTGTGCGTGTGTGTGTAGAGGATGCAGGCGAGGGAGAGTCTTGAGGGGGCGTTCCAGGTCATCAAGCTGCTGAGCAGACGGCCCAGCCAATGGGAGCACTGTGTCATCCTGGCCCGCCTTAAATTTGACAAGTACTTCAAGAAGAAGGTAAACGACAGCGGCCCTCAGAGCCTCTCCTCCCTCCACATCTCGACTACAGTGTGCAAGGTTGCTGTGCATTATAACAAAGATGTTGTTGTTGTCGTCTCGAAGGCCCTGCAACTGCTGTACTCCTTCCCTCTGGACACGCGGTTAAAAGACGGCAGTAAGTTCCCTCACACCTGGATAGATTGGCCACACCGCCACCCCCCCCTCCCCCTCATGCGTCACACCTGGACCTCAGACATGGAAAAGGTTGTATGGGACTCAACAGAGCTTCACGCTGGATCTCCGGGAAACGTTCCTGGCAGTGTTGGGTTTGTCTAATTAAAATGGAAATTTCCACATTCCAATATTTCATTTGTGTAAAAAAAAAATAGTGTGGGTACAACTGTGTGTGTGTGTGTGTGCTGAAACAGACTATAGACGGTTGGTACATATGAAAACGTAAAACAAAGTTACTCTCTCTGCATATTGCTCAATTTTTAAGCCATACTTTAGGCTAGTTAACTGCTCTTCTATCCATGTTCCAACAAATTACACATTTCTTAATGTGGAAAGTTATGTTTTAATTCGGACAAACCCTGCCAGGAACATTTCATGTTGAATTCAGATTGAAATCCAAACTTTTAAATGTAGCTCTGTTGACTGGCATGCTACTTTTTCCTCAGGTCCCGACATGACGCATGAGGTGGCCGTGACCTAGCCACTATATAATGAGTCCAAATTCTGTGTGATCATAATATAAAAAAAAAAAAAAAAAAACATGCGCTTATTTTCTCACGGTTGTATCTTCTTCTTTCCCCCATAGGTTTGTTTTGGCAATCACCAAAAAGACCTCCGTCCCCTATTGAGTTTAACTTGAAAGACACTTTGTGAGTACGGGCTCCGTCATATCCACGTGTTTAAATTACCTCTCTTTCACGTCAGCCTTAATTCATGACGCTCAATCCGTTACCCATCAGGCACTTCACCTTCGTGGTCAGCATGGCCCGCCTGTTTGCAGGCATCTACAACATCCCCTACTCCGAAAAGGTACGCCACGTGACCTCGTATAACCACAACTCACTCACACAGACGCAGTGCCTACACACATGTACGACCACAACTCCCATACACATACACGACACGAGTGTCTGCTGTCTGTTTCCCCAGGATCAGTGTGAAGAGGAAGTGGCCAGGGTTCTCCGCGAGGTCACCGTCCCAGAATACAAACCCTCAGAGAAGGTAGCGTTTGCTCTACATCACTTTGACTTCTCCACGTGACTTGATAGGATGAACCTTTTAGTCATGAACCAAATTGAACACGTGTGTCCATGTGTGTCTGTCTGCGTGTGTGTGACCTCCTGTCCTCCCATCCTCCCAGCCCATCGAGACGGACGAGTCGGCCAAGAAGCCGGATCAGCTGAAGCTGGCACTGAGCAGCGAGGAGGAGAGGGAGGCCATCGGCCAGCTGGAGGGAGCCATCGCCGCCTGCCACGTCAGCCCAGGTGAGCACCCAGCTCCGCCCCCTGCAGTAGCTACGGGGGGGTTCTGTAGTGTCTACAATGTACTGTAGTGTCTACAGTACATCCTCCTTCACTGTCTGCACTCCACCATTGGCCTTTCTGACACTGTCCACAACTGGTTCACTTCATACCTCACTGGCAGAACTGAGCACGTCGCCCTGGGAAAGGCAAAATCCCACACCCACAACGTCACCTGCGGTGTCCCCCAGGGTTCGGTGCTGGGCCCCACTCTGTTCACACTTTACATGCTGCCCCTTGGAACATGGAATATCTTTCCATTGTTATGCTGATGACACACAGCTCTACCTTAGAACAGACCCCACCCCATCTGCACTCCTGCCATTATCCACACTGACCACCTGCCTGGAGGAGATAGAGGCGTGGATGAAGCTCAACTTCCTACAGCTCCAAGACTGAAGCCATCCTAGTCGGCACACCACACCAGGTCCGGTCATCCACCATCACCAGCATCACCTTCTCTGGCCAGAACGTCCCCCTCTCCACATCAGTCACCAACCTGGGTGTTAGAATGGACCCCAGCCTCACCTTCGAGACTCACATCAAACACCTGTGTAAAACGTCTTTCTACCACCTCAGGAACATCGCCAAACTCCGTCCCACACTCACCCTGGCAGATGCAGAGAAGCTCGTCCACGCCTTTGTCTCCTCCAGGCTCGATTACTGTAATGCACTCATCGGGATCCCTAGTAACGGCCTCCGGAAACTCCAGTATGTCCAAAACAGCGCTGCTAGGATCCTGATGAGGGTGCGCAAATATGATCACATCACCCCCATCCTCAAATCACTTCACTGGCTCCCCGTCTCACTTAGGATTGAGTTCAAGGTCTCCCTCCTCACCCACCAGTGCATACACGGAAATGCCCCCCCCGCTACCTCAAGGAACTCCTTACCCCTCAGACCTCCTCACGTACCCTCCGCTCTGCAACCACCAACCTCCTCAAACCCCCCAGGACCAAGCTCCGCACCATGGGGGATCGGGCATTCTGCTCGGCCGCTCCCAGCCTGTGGAATGCTCTCCCTGACTACCTGAGGGCACCACAGACTGTGGATGCTTTTAAACGAGGCCTAAAAACCTACCTTTTTTCCAGAGCCTTCTGCTAGATTTTTGCAATACAAATAAAATGTATTATTATTATTGTTAATGTAGTCGCTACAGAATGTGACAGATAAATCAAGTATGTTTAGAAGAACACTGCAGGAGTGAATGGGGAGTAAGCATTCCATTGTACTTGCTACATATGGCATTAAAAGGAGTCTTGAATCAGTATTTTTTTATTTATTGAAATGGCAAATGGATTGCATTTATATTCATACCCATTCATACACCAACGGTGGTGCCAACCAACATGTCAGGCGTCTTGCTCAGGGACACCTCAACACTTAGTTAGGCGGAGCCCGGGGATCGAACAAACAACCTTCCTGTTGCCAGACCCGCTCTTACCTCTGGAGCTACTGACACTCCGGATAAATTCAATTGAGATGTCAATCAGTCAAATAACTTCCTACGCCTACATTAATCTTGAGCATGCTCAGTAGAACAGGATACATATGACTCACTGTGTACATTCACATATCTCACTGCCACAGCAATCTTATATGCTAGATACATACGATGACGTGCATATTAAAATGGTATAACGATGGTCTGAGGGTGCCTGTAGTGACCTGGCTCTCTGGTGTGGTCCCCTCAGAGTGGCTGCAGATGTCTCCCATGCTGTTTGAGAAGGACGACGACTCCAACGGACACATGGACTTTGTGGCGTCGGCGTCGGCCCTCCGAGCCCGGATGTACGCCATTGAGGCCGCCGACCGCCTCAAGACCAAGCGCATCGCCGGCAAGATCATCCCCGCCATCGCCACGGCAACGGCCGCCGTGGCAGGACTGGTAAGGCCGGATGGAGGAAGTAATGCTTCGTCTTTGCGTTTTCTGGACACAGCCAAACAGACTTTTCATCACAGTTTAGCAAATTAATTAATTGTAATGTACTCCACTTGGGTTTGAAATGGATCGTTTTCGTTTGTCATCCTAGGTGGCGCTAGAGCTCATTAAGGTGGTTGGGGGCTACGGATTTGAGTCATTCAAAAACTGCTTCTTCAACCTGGCCATCCCCGTGGTGGTGCTCACCGAGAGCGCCCCCGTCAAGCGAACACTCATCAGGTACTAGGGACGCTGGAGACTTGCTAAGATACTGAGCACGCAAAAACAAAATCCCTCACGTGAAATGTGTCCGTCTGCTTTTCCCAGAGACGACATCTCCTTCTCCATCTGGGACCGCTGGACCGTCTATGGCCACGACGCCTTCACCCTCTCAGACTTCATCAACGCAGTGAAGGTGAGAAGAACCTCAGACATTGTTTCTAGTGGAGCGCATTCACTTTTTGTGGCGCGCGCTCACGAGTCACGGGGTGTTTCAGGAGAAGTACGGCATCGAGCCCACCATGGTGGTCCACGGGGTGAAGATGCTCTACGTGCCTGTGATGCCCGGACACAACAAGAGGCTGAAGCTGACGTAAGCACTGGCGCTTTTTCCTTTCGCTGTTTTTGTCCAAATGCAAAGCGCTGTATATCCGTGTACATGGGTAATTAGTCTTGGCAGCCACAATAGAGCAATATAGTGTTTGTTGTTTGTCGGATGAACACGGGTGTCACTCATAACACTAATTATGGGTCTACTACTTTTATGTACTGGGGCACATAAAAGTAGTGAAGGTGTAGTCATGCACTGCTGCGTAAGAGGAGTAGTCCCATAATTAGTGTCAACAGCAGCACCTTTGTTTGTGTTAGGATGACACCTCTGTGAAAAGGTGAGATTTGTCACATTATCAATACTAGGAGTCAACTTGTGTCTTGACAATTGATATTTTAATTAATGTGCAATGACTTGTACAAATGCATACATATAGGATTGGATTCATAAATATGTAGGCATTTGTAAAATGTATTGCCTGTTCGTTCAAATGTCCATTTACAAAACACAAGTTGACTCCTATTAGTATTAAGACAGATCTCCTGCATACATTATTACTTTTGTAAAATTGGTGTAGGATATAGAATCCTATCTACACCATTACCTTTCTGCAATTTATTTGTGTCTCCTTGTTTTAGACAGAACTTTATTGACAAATTCCATCTCTGTGTGGGTCCGTTCTTCCTGAGCTCCCGTGTCCTCCACCATCTGTGGTGGTCTTACTCTCTCTCTTTCTCTCTAGGATGCACAAGCTGATCAAGCCATCGTCGGACCGCCGCTACGTGGACCTCACCGTGTCCTTCACCTCGGAGGTGGACGACGAGGAGGACCTCCCCGGCCCCCCAGTCAGGTACCACCTGCACTGCGACGCCCAGGTGCCCTGACACGCCCACTCGGCGGCAGTCGCTTCGAAAACCTCCTGTGACCTTACCGAGCATCTCTCCACGCATCCCGTTCGACCCCACCATTGCCTGGGCTGATGCCAAATGCTCTCCTCCTCCCACCACCACCACCACCACCACGACGTGCTCCAACTCGGGCGGGGGGGGGGTGGGGTGATCAAGGCCCGTATATGGCATGTCCCCTCTTCGCCATCCCTCCCCCTCGTATAACGTTCTGAAACCGGAGCGGCTGCCACCGGCTCCAGTGGTTGACAACCATAGTGTGGACCACTATGACTCAAGTAGCACTTAACCCGTGTACATACATTTCTTTTCAAATTTAGGTTTTTCTACTCTGGTTTAAATGCACAGCTCTGTCTGTATCAATGCCTTAATTGATAACTTTGTTGCGTTTGTGGCAATGGGTCTCCCGCCTGAGTATGTTTACAGATGCCTTCATCCACCCCTTCAAAACACCCAGATTCTGTTTTGTTTGCTTTCCAAAGCCCTGAAAAGGAGTTATCGCCTCTTTTAGAGGCAGGCCAAGCAGACACCATTATAGACGTGTTGCAGATTAATGGGCAAGAGCAAAACCACCAAAGATGCCGATGAGAGTTGTGTCTGAACGTGAGTTTGCGTCTCTTACCTCTTCCACTGCCTCGCAAAACAAAAAGTTTCCGACACAAGGTTTTCAAGAGATGATTATAGCCTCTAGTTAAGGTCGATTGGTTGTCTTGTGTTAATGTGTTTTGTTATGACCTAATGTAAAGGAAGTGCTTTTCTCAGTTTGGAAGACAGTTGGAATATACTTGAATAGACTAGCTCACAGTTTAGGTTTAATCCCTGGTCTTTGGGGGGGGAAATCCATTTACCATTTCTTTTTATTTCGACATGGGGCATCTGTAGCAGAAATTACCACCAACACTCCTGCAATTGTTAAATTTCTTTGTTTTTTTTTTATCTGTTAAACGCAATGTTGTCAACTCCCATCAATGGAAGTTTGTCTCGATGACATTTCTTTGTAGTCGTTTGCTGTCACCAATGTTGTTTGAGACTGAGCCGGTTAAAGATGTGCCCAGCCAATGGTGTGCGAGTTAACACGTGTTACAATCAACCACCCAACAGCCAACCCAGGCACCGATGGCATTATCCAAACCAAGACCCCTCTCAGAGTTCAGGTTCCCAGGAGCAATGGTCCTTTTTTAACTTGGCCTGCAATGGCACCAAGTGAATCTGTGGCCTCGTGTTTCATTGAAACAGCAGCCACTCGAAATGATTGATTTTCATGGGTCTCATTTGACAGCGGCGCGGGTCTCATGGCAAGACGGTGTATTCCCCTATCGTATTTATTCCCTCCTTTAAAAAAAGAGAAACCCAAGCTGGCTGAGTTTGTTTTGCACAAATGTCTAAACGCTGACCGTAGTAGATTTGCAATTAATGATGTCATAAATGTAAAAAAACCCGATATAAATAAAATTACATTGACAACAGTGTGATGGAGTGTGATTGTCTGTTATATTGATGGAAAGTCAATGCAATGAATAATGAATTGTATGAAATGGCAGTTTTCACAAAGGATTCAAATTAGGTGTTACATACATCCAGTTCATTTTATTAACTTAAAAGTACTGTGGTATTCTCATTATGTACAGTACCAGTATAAATTAGTTGAATTCATATATTTACTTAATTTACAGTTCATAGTGTATATATTTAAAATTCATGGTGTATCAGTATCTCTGAAGTCATCTTTTCATTGCTTTGTTGGGTTAAAAACATTTAAGTGTAACAGTTCATTAGGATATCCCACGAGCGTTGTGTGTCATATGTCAAGGTCGTCTAGGTTACCCCAGCTGGGTCCAGCTTTTACCTTGGCCTTCAACTTTACATACAACTTCACCGCGGTCTCCATCTCCTTCTTCACTATCTGAGCCACCTGAGATAATATATAAAACAAGTTTAGTCAACAGAACGTGTGCTTACCTGCTGAAAAAGTGAACATGACTTGGTATAAAGATATTCCATAGTAGGAAATAGGAGTTCACTAATTATACTTTTAATTATGCATTGAACTTTTTTTTCATCGACAAGATTCAGCCACTAGAAGTCCCACGACTTGTCTACGTAAAAATAAAAGCTTTAATTAGTTCAACGGTATGGAATGCAGTGGATTTTCCCTTGAATAACTGCTCCTATCCTCTGGAGAACAGGGAGGTGAGTAAAGCATATTGTGAATGAATATTTCAAACGTAACACTGACGTTTAAATGTAAATGTTTACATTGAATAAATATGTAGGATTATTATTACGGTAACTAGACAAAATACATACTCAACTGGTTCAGGAATAGACTAATTTGACACAGAATTGAATACAGAACGGCGTCTAGTGAGTGACCGTGTGTCCCACCTGGATGAGGTCCTCTTCTTTGGTCTCGTAGATAAGCTCGTCATGCAGCTGCAGGATGAAGAAGGCTCCCCTTAGGTGGGATGTCCCGCCCCTCAGATGGGACGTCCTGCCGCCCCGCCGGCTCCCTGGCGAGAGAAGAACCCACGCGTTCTTTATAGTCTACGTGCAAGTCTTTTAAATATGGCTTGTGCGTTAGGCCACGGGTCTAGAGCACTGATTTCCAAACAGGGCTACAAGTCCAATTGTCGTGGTGCACCTGGAGCCGTGGGGTGTTGGTGCGACAGAGGACTGACGGTGTAGACCTCCCGCAGACGCTTCTGGATGTTGACCGTGGCGAGCTTCACGATGTCCGCCGCCGAGCCCTGCACCGTGGTGTTCACCGCCTGCCGCTCCGCCTAGGGGGGGAACAGCAGTTGAGTCTGAAGTATGAATATAGAGATAACGCCACGGTTTGATGGTGATCAATTGACATGAACGTTGAGCTGGAGTGGCCAGTCACAGCAAAATGTCCCTCATGACTGTGCTGTCTATATTGGAATATTATGCATTGTAATTATCAAATAATAATTATGCGTTTTATTAACGGAAATGTACTTGCAGGAAATATATCCTTGCTCAGTTGAACACCGTAATATGCTGCAAATCGACCTTTTTTCATTGACTTTTTAATTGATATAGTTTTTATTGTCCCCAAGGGGAAATTCTTTTCCACAGCACTGTACACCCACTTGACCCACATTACATGCAACAGGACACGACATACAAAACAACACACAATGACAGACAGTTGACTTTAGGGCTGAACAAAGCATCTCTACAGAGCAGTCACATTGTCACTCGGGCCCTCGTTAGCGTGGTCTGTTATTTAGGGAGGCTATGGCTGCGGGGGACCAGGCTCCCACCTAAGCGAGCCCCTCTGCACCTCATAGTTCTATACCTGCGCCCGGATGGCAGTAGGATGAGGTGGAGATTGAGTGGGTGTGTGTGATGTCCTGTTCTATTGAGGTTGCGATGCGAGCTATGGCCTTGTTATTCAGCTCTGTGAGGTTGGGTGTGGGGAGGCCTATTATTTTGGCAGCGGTGTGGGTTATGCGTGTGAGTTTGGCTCGGTTAGTGACGGTTAGCATGTTATTGTCTGCTACTTTTATGTACCAAGGCACAGGCTCAGGAGGTAGAGCGGTTGTCTGCCAACTGGAAGGTTGCTGGTTCGATCCCCGGGCTCCGCCTCCTAGCTAAGTGTCGAGGTGTCCCTGAGCAAGACGCCACCTAACCCTAACTGCTCCTGACGTGTTGGTTGTTACCTTGCATGAATGTGAGGCAACTGTAAAGCACTTTGGATAAAAGCGCTATATAAATGCAATCCATTTACCATTTAGTAGATGACGCCTCTGTGAAGAGGGTCTATTCACTGAGTCCAGCATAACTGGAATGCACTCATAATAAATCATGTGTAATAATGACGTTAAAATAAAACTGCGTGTGAAACCCCATGGCCACTCGTCGTGTGTTGCTGCCGATGCTCACTCACATGTGCCTTGGCGGCGGCGTTGCCGTTGGTGATGGCGGGCAGGTACCGCCGGCGGCCCAGCAGGGTCTGGACGTAGCCCCTCCTGGTGCAGTTCTTCACTGTCTCTCGGAGGAAGGCCTGGATCCCTGGAGCCCGCAGGAGAGAGAGAGACGGTCAGCACCACCATGCAGTGTTGGTGCTGGTGACTGAGAGCACACTGTGACTCATTCACAGCCTTTACACCATTTTGAATTACAATAGAGCCTTTTTACACAGGTGTGGTCGGAACACAGGTGGTGTGACTTAGTCAGTCATGTCTGCCTGCCCTGCCTTCTCAAAATGGGGAATTGCTGCTTGCAGATTTCTTGAGGGCCGCACACCCAAACAACTTCACACTGGACATACGTACAGACTACAGATTTTAAATTTCATTCTAGTCAGCTATTGCAGGCTATTCTGAGTTGCACACGTGTTCATCTGGAGGATATAAGATAAGATAGAACTTTATTAATCCTGAAGGAAATTATTGTGCCAGGTTGCATAGCAATACAGTACAATAAAACAATCGGGAAATCAATAGAAAAAGAAAAATAAACTAACAGATTTACAAATATTACGTTGGATTATAATCTCAGTACCTGTGTATCTGGACTTGAAGCTCTCGATGTAGCAGGCGGCATCGTTCTCGTCCACGCCCATTTGCTCCCCTAAGGACTTGGGTCCCATCCCATAGATGATGCCGTAGCAGATCTACACACACAGACACACACACAGACACACACACACACACTCTAATTTTAGAAACTGAATGAATGAATGATAAGTAATACATTATTGAGAATAAGCACACACCTGTTTTGCCTGCTGCCTCAGGCTGTCGTTCACCGCGTCCGGCTCAATGCTCTTCCACTCGGCTGCGATGCAGCGGAACACATCTGCTCCACCGTTCAGCACCTGGCACAACATGCATATTCAATTCTTTGCAATTGCGGGTTTCCTATTGGTTTATGAATGGTGCCTCCCTGTGGGCTCCCCACCTGCAGGGAGAGTCATTGGGGTCGGGTGCATTGTATACCGGGCGGTAGGCAAAAGCGGGGTCCTGGGCGTGTGATAATTCCTGGACTCTAATTCTACTGGGGGACTTGCGCACGTGGGCAATGATGGAGAAACCTGGAGGGCCTGCCCGTTCTGAACCAGAGTGGTGATTTGTTATTGGACTATTGTGCTAGTCATGGACTGGCCATAACAAACACCATGTTCGAACATAGGGTGGTCCACAAGTGTACCTGGTACCGGACCACCTTAGGCCAAAGGTCGCTGATTGACTTTGTAATCGTATCAGCAGATCTGCGGCCGCATGTTTTGGACACTCGGGTGAAGAGAGGAGCAGAGCTGTCAACTGATCACCACCTGGTGGTGAGTTGGATCAGATGGCGCGGGAGGCTGCCAGACAGACCTGGTAAACCCAAACGTGTAGTGAGGGTGAACTGGGAACGTCTGGTGGAAGCCCCTGTCCGTAGGGTCTTTAACTCCCACCTCCGGAAGAACTTCTCGTGCATCCCGGGGGAGGTTGGGGACATGGAACCTGAGTGGGCCATGTTCAGAGCCTCCATTGTAGAGGCTGCAGCTCAGAGCTGTGGTCAAAAGGCTGTCGGTGCCTGTCATGGCGGCAACCCAAGAACCCGTTGGTGGACACCAGTGGTGAAGGAAGCTGTCAGGCTGAAGAAGGAGGCCTTTTGGGCCTGGTTGGCCCAGGGGTCTCCTGAAACAGCAGACGGGTACCGGGAGGCCAAAAGGACCGCGGCTTCAGCGGTCGCTGAAGCAAAAACCCGGGTGTGGGAGGAGTTCGGGGAGGCCATGGAGAAGGACTTTCGGTTGGCCTCAAGGAGGTTCTGGCAAACTGTCCGGCGACTCAGGAAGGGAAAGCAGGGCTTGGCTCAGGCTGTGCTCAGTCGGGGAGGAGAACTGCTGACCCAGACTGAGGATATTGTCGGGCGGTGGAAAGAACACTTTGAGGAGCTCCTGAACCCGACCAGTACGTCCTCTGTGGAAGAGGCAGAGTCTGAAGACTCGGGGGAAGCCTCACCCATATCCTTGGTAGAGGTCACTGAAGTAGTCAAAAAGCTCTTCAGTGGCAAGGCGCCAGGTGTGGATGAGATTCGCCCTGAGATGCTGAAGGCTCTGGACATTGTCGGGCTGTCGTGGCTGACACGCCTAGTCATTGTAGCGTGGAGGTCGGGGACGGTACCTGTGTAATGGCAGACCGGGGTGGTGGTCCCCATTGGAAAGGAGGCTTTGGCCGATTGTCGAACCTCAGCTTCAGGAGGAACAATGCGGATTCCGTCCTGGCCGTGGAACAGTGGACCAGCTCTTTACCCTCGCAGGGTTGTTGGGGGGGGCATGGGAGTTTGCCCATCCAGTCTACATGTGCTTTGTGGACTTGGAGAAGGCTTATGACCGTGTCCCCCGGGGAATCATGTGGGGGGTACTACGGGAGTATGGGGTACCGGGGCCGTTGGTACGTGCCATTCGGTCCTTGTACGAACAAAGTGTGAGCTGCGTCCGTATTCTCGGCACAAAGTCAAGCACGTTCTCAGTGGGTGTAGGACTCTGCCAAGGTTGTCCCTTGTCACCGATTCTGTTGGTGATCTTCATGGACAGAATCTCAAAGCGCAGCCGAGGTGAGGAGAGTGTCTGGTTTGGGGACCTCAGAATTGCATCTCTGCTCTTTGCAGATGATGTGGTTCTGTTGGCTACATCAGACCGTGACCTCCAGCATGCACTGGGGCGGTTCGCAGCCAAGTGTGAAGTGGTCGGGATGAGTCAGCACCTCCAAGTCTGAGGCCATGGTTCTCTGCCGGAAAACGGTGGAGTGTTCCCTCCGGGTTGGGAATGAGTTGCTGCCTCAAGCGAAGGAGTTCAAGTATCTCAGGGTCTTGTTCACGAGTGAGGACAAAATGGTGCGGGAGATGGACAGACGGATTGGTGCAGCGTCTGCAGTAATGTGGGCGATGTACCAGTCCGTTGTGGTGAAGAGGGAGCTGAGCCGGAAGGCGAAGCTCCCGATTTACAGGTCCATCTACGTTCCAACCCTCACCTATGGTCACGAGCTTTGGGTAGTGACCGAAAGAATGCAAGTGGCCAAAATGAGTTTCCTCCGCAGTGTGGCTGGGCTCAGCCTTAGAGATAGGGTGAGGAGCTCAGACATCCGGAGGGAGCTCGGAGTAGAGCCGCTGCTCCTCCGCGTCGAAAGGAGTCAGCTGAGGTGGTTCGGGCATCTGATTAGGATGCCCCCCGGGCGCCTCCCTTTAGAGGTTTTCCGGGCACGTCCAACTGGGAGGAGACCCCGGGGCAGACCCAGAACCCGCTGGATGGATTATATATCTCGTCTGGCCTGGGAACGTCTCGGTATCCCCCAGGAGGAACTAGAGTGTGTGGCTGGGGAGAAGGAAGCCTGGGGGGCCCTGCTTAGCCGGCTGCCACCGCGACCCGGCCCCGGATAAGTGGACGAGAATGGATGGATGGTGCCTTTTCATAGAGGGGTCAACGTAGGACAAATACTGATGGGTTTGCTCCTTTTATGTAACAGACACACTAGTCTACTACCCCTTGCCCTGGTTAAATAGCAGCCCCAAGATTAGTGTCATGCGCGACAGGCCAACAGACCCTCTGTGAAAAGGGTCTCTTGTTCACAGACATCGAACCAGAGACTTCCAGCCAATCACAATCAAGAGTTACCTGCAGGAGGCGGCGATCTTTGGACAGGTGAGCCAACACTCGGAGCTCCAGCTGGGAGTAGTCTGCGGCCAGTATCATGCCACCTACAACGCAGTGCAGAGGGGAACCAGAGGCCCAAGAGGGTCAGGGAGCACACTTCTCACAACACACATGCGCTCAGACACATGGCAATTCAATCGGCTGTCAAAACATCATTTGATACTGTGTCAGTGATATCTGTAATCGTGAAAACAAAAAGATGATCTCTCGGCAATGAGGAAAACATGTGGCACAGCTGGATACTAGTGAAAGTGGTGATAAATATGATGATGTATGAATATAATATCAGTGACCGGTTAACCTGAGAAGGGCACAAAGGCATGCCGCATGCTGACGGAGAAGGCGGGGCCTTTTTCGGGACTTCCAACTGGAGCCGCAGGTATTAGAGTATGTCGCTTCTTGCTGTGAAAGAAATGACACCATGATCACATTCTACCATCCACAATGTAAACACTAGACAATGCATTATCTGGGCCACAGTACTCTACTACTTTTGAAACAAACCATCTGGAAAGAGAAGACATAATGTCCTCGGCCTACCCTTGCTTGGTGGCCAAGTGGCGGGCGTCTTGCGAAGGGGGGCTCTCCCCCACCACAGTGGGCATGTCGATCTCAAAGTCCTTGGGGACATTCTGGATGTTTGGCTCTGTGAAGCTCACCCGACCTGCGTGTGGTGGATTCAGAAAGTTAAGTCACAGACACAGGAAGCAAACTTTGTCGTAATGTAAATGAGTAAATGATTTGCATATCAGTTCGCGGGACGTGGTTGGATTCCCACCAGGGAAGCCAGACCTGTTCTCGCGATGAATCCACTCAGGGGATTTGGTACGATGCTTGGATGAAAGCATCCCGTTATTTGGTTTACGTACGAAGAATTAGCCAAGCCAAGATGTTTCCCTCATAAAACCCTGCATCATGTACGCTTGATTTTGATCTTTTTTATGTGCATATACTTATCGAATTTCTATATCATTATTTTTCTTTCATGTTCAATGTTATCTCAATCTCCTCTCATCATGTGTAATATTCTTAATATCATGTCCAATACCTCTTCTACATTACCTTTCAACATTATGTGCAATATTCTTAATATTCTTTCTATCAGGTGCAATACGTCCCCTAACATTATTATTATCACAGCTGTATTACACTTCAACTATGCCAAATTGTTTTCGTCGCCTGAATATCTTATCTTGCCTATATATTTTTAGATTTTGACATTGTACATTAATCTGTTAGTTTATTTTTATTATTCTGTTGATTTCCATATTGTTTTATTGTACTGTATTGCTATGTAACCTGGCACAAGAATTTCCTTCGGGATTAATAAAGTTCTATCTTATGCACCAATTTCACAAAAGCGCATTCCTTTTTTGTAAAAACTATGGCAATAAATCTGATTCTGATTTTGATCGGTCGTGAACAGAGTGTGTGTCTGTCGGTGTGTGCGTGCGGCGAGGTACCTGTGGCCGTGTGTGTCTGGGCGACGGGGTGGATGCGCTCCATGCCCAGGCCCGGGTGGTGCCTCTTCTCCCTCTGCAGGGGGAACACTACCTTAGTCATGGCGTTGGTGATCCGCCTCCACTCCAGGATCACCCCGGGCAACGGGTGGAGCGGGCGGAGCTTCTCCAGCACATCCTGATGACGGGTGTCACACACAGATAACGTCCGATGCAATGTTTGGACCGTTTACGTGAGAGCATGTGCACCAACTTTGCCACGTTTCTACACTGCGTGTACCTTGGTGGTGCTGAACTGCTTGCCCAGTCGGACTTTTCCTCCTCTCCTGGTGTAACCCAGGGTCTTCTTATTTTTGACTCCGCCCACGTCACCGTTTGGGGGCAGATGGAG
Organism: Coryphaenoides rupestris; assembly: GCA_002895965.2. Taxonomy (NCBI): domain Eukaryota; kingdom Metazoa; phylum Chordata; class Actinopteri; order Gadiformes; family Macrouridae; genus Coryphaenoides; species Coryphaenoides rupestris. Next base: position 90,767 of record PIJE02001147.1, on the reverse strand, counting down.
CTCAAAGAACAAGATCTGCGGGACAGAGACACACACAAATGCAGACACACACACAGACAGACAGACAGACACACGCAGGCAGACAGGCAGACAGACACACACTTGATTGATAGAACATGTGCTACCTCATTACTCAAGTATTTTACATCAGAAATGTATTCCGTTGACCAATCCAAACACATGACCAAGTGGTCCACATGTCAGAGAGCGAGGGCGGGCGTGAGACCTGGGCGATGTCGTCCACGCTGGTCAGGGAGAAGCCGTGTCCAGCCAGTGCGTACGCCTGCCCCTCCAGGGCGGTGAGCTTGGCCTGCATCACGTGCTTCTGCCGCTCGCACTCCTGCACGCTGAAGCCCACGCCGTTCAGCTCCAGCAGGGCCAGGCACCGCTGGGACGGCATCTCCATGCGGCGGAATACGTCTGACGAAGGCACACACACATCAATACAACTTGCAGGTGCGCAATTTAAAAAGGTGCAATATGCAAGATGGCCGATTTCAAGCTAGCTCCGATCTAAATTTGAACTCGCTACACTCCTCACCCCTCCCTCTCCCCGCTCTCTCCAAAACCCCAGCCACCATCAAAAAGAGAGGCTTTGCGAAAAAAGACAGTCAAGTTAAGTCAAATCAATGTTATTTGTACAGCCCTTAAACACAGTTACAGTTTTTGTCAGGTTTAGTATTGACTCATGTACCCAGCATGCCGTCCTTCTCCAGCAGGCCGGTGAGGTGGCCCATGGCAGCGTGCACCAGCACACTCTCGGTGGCAGCCTTCACACGGGGGCAGTGGGTGTGGGCGTGCCTGCCCTCGCCCAGCCCCTCCAGCAGGGGGAGCTCCTCGGGGCAGTAGGCCGTGACCATGTTGGCCAGGGTCCGCTCCTCGCTGCCCGGGTCCACCAGCCAGCAGGCCACCTGGGGTGACCGATGCTTCCGGTTATTGTCGCCCAAGGATGGTACACTCGTGTGTGTGTGTGTGTGTGTGTGTGTGTGTGTGTGTGTGTGTGTGTGTGTGTGTGTGTGTGTGTGTGTGTGTGTGTGTGTGTGTGTGTGTGTGTGTGTGTGTGTGTGTGTGTGTGTGTGAGTGAATGTCTCTAATGTGCAATTCATTGGGGTTGGAAAGGTACATTTGACATGTCGCTCCAAATCACAAGTAGGGGATCTTAAATCCTCGTAAAACATCATATTTTATATTTCTAAATCCCAATTACCATGAGAATAGGTTAATTTTACACATGTTCATGCCATAACTCAGAGACAGAAGACCAAAGTAAACTGCCAGGTGAACAACATGAATCATTGCATGTTGGTAACGTGTTCTGAATCGCACGTCTGCTCTTATCCCAGCTATTATGCAGGCAACTTAGCAATTATGAAACTCATTCTATTAACCTTGTAACTATGAATGCTTGAAACCTGCTCGAGTCTTATCTTCAGGTACCACAGTGATATATTGCCGTCTCCTTCAACAAATGTACTCTTTGTAAGTCGCTTTGGATAAAAGCATCTGCCAAATGCCCTAAATGTAAATGTTAATGTAAATGAATCCTGAGTATGTGTGTATGTTGGTTTCTACCTTCGGGTCTTCACAGCTGCCCTCCAGACCGACACCGCAGCTCAGCACCAGCGTTTTGTACACACGGATGATGTCGTAGGTGACAACCACGCCGGCTCCTGGTCCGACCAATGGCCTGTTCAGGCAGGCTTTCACCTGCTCCAACCTCTTAGCCACTGGCAAATCAGCATCCAGTGGAGGCGGGGCCAAACTAGAGCTCAAGCCTGAGGTGTGACACAAAAAACTCAAATTAATTGAATGTCTGTAGCTTTGTGGGTGTGGTCTGTGTAGTGATAGGGGTGAGGGGGGAAAAAACAGAATTACAAAGAATCATAGTTGGTATTATAAGATTTATGTAGTGTTCAAGTAGCTCAAACCACTGTTTTGTAACACAATAATAGTCTAGATACATTCATCTCATTCATATTGCTAAACAAAAGGAATAAAGGGTAATAGCCTTACCACAGAGCGGCACGGGTAAACGTGGCTTCACAGCAGCATGTACACGGTAAACATACATGTACACGTAGCACTTTATATTTTTATGGTTTTATTTTTACACATACTGCTTCACAGTGTATTTAATTGTGTGTTATATTTTAATTAACTTGGGCATCTTCATGTTGTTGTACTGTGCTTAACTGTGTGTTTTTACGTGACTCATTTGTCTTGATCTTGTTTTTACTATTGCTGCACAACCCATTGCCCCTTTGGGGACGAATAAAGTTCTACTTGACTTGACTTGACTTGACTATTGCAATATGTACCTGTGTATTAATAGTACCGCAATGTGTCCTTCTACATTGAATCATGGTACATATCACTGTACTGGCCAGTGCTCAGCCAAGAACCCAGTCCCAGTACCCACCTGCACTCTGCTCCTGCTGCAGGGAGACGTAGTAGGCGTCCCTGGCTCCCCAGCAGACGCTGAGGCCCATCAACACCAGGCCGTCCTCTCCCCTCACTGGGAACCCGTCCACACTGCACAGCTGCTGCTTCCCTGGTGCCGACGCTGCAAATTATCACATAAAACGTGATGTCACACCATGGTGTCTGCTCCATGGTTTTTCTGTTATATTTGGTACAGTACAACCAGGACGCACTTGAGTCACAAGATAAAATAACAAAAAGTTGGTGATCCTTTATCACTGAATTAATATACAGTACTGTAGGATTTATTGGAGTAATTGAGCCACAAGATAAAGACCAAATGGTTAGTGATACTTTAATACTAATGAATATAGAACATGATAGACGTACTTATATATTGTTGCAGCTGATCACACTCAAGCCCAGCATATAGTTAATATGACTCAAACCATATATAAATGCCAACCCACAGTATGTAGACTGTGTGCACTGGTGCCACTCACCTCTCCTGTGTTTTTCCCCAATGCCTCCCTCGGGATGGTGGGTCTGATCTCGCCTTTTGCAGGCCAGTGCCAGGGCGTAGCGCTCCTTTGTTCCCCACTCGCTGATGAACGCGTGGAAGAGTGCCCGGTCGCTCGCCACATCGACGATGGAGAAGACCCCGGAGTTGCTGGGCGTGAGCGAGGCATTCTGAGACAGCTGCAGTGTGAAGCCCTCGTTGATGACAGACTCGTCTACGTCTGAGGAGCCGGCTTCCGGGTCGGCTGAGATGGGAGGGGCTACATCCGGTGCGTCCGAGCATGGCGTCGACTCGCGGCCCTCTCCGGCTTTCAATTTGTGGCGTTGGAGTCCGGGAACCGATTTGGTTTTATCGTTCCCAGACAGCGTTGCGGATACATCAGAAGGCTTGAGACGGTCACTGAGCCCCGCGAGGGATTTTCGACACATTGGTAGCGGCTTTGAGCCGGGGAGGCCGGTGGAGGGGGTGGACTGCTTGAGAGGCCGGGCAGACAGAGGCGATTGGACAGAGGAGGTTGTTAGTTTGACTCTGGGGGTGACGGGTGGGGTTTCCTGTGTGGGAGGGATGAGGTCAGAGGCAGAGGCCGGTCTCTCTCCAGCCTTCTCTAGTCCAGGGTCTGCTACACTCTCTCTAGAGTGGCTCTGAGCAGGAGGCGGTGGGACTGGACCCTCCCATTTTCCCTCCTGCCCCATCACAGGCTGAGGCGTTTCCAGATTCGTCACCCGGTTTTCTGCAGCACTGTGTGTGTGAGCGGCTGTGATTACTGTTGCTGCTGCTGTCGTTGTTGATGTGACACGTTGGGAGGGCTGGTCAAACATGCTGGGCCAGCGATCAAACATATCCTGCAGTCCAGGGCTGCAGTCAGGAAAATGATCCGGAGGGTTCTGGATGTGTTTGGCTTTTTCTACTTCCTGTCTGATTTCAATCGTGCATTCTCGCTTGCTTGCCTCACCTCTGTGCAAGTGTACGAAATCATTGTTTCTTGGTGTAGTAACTTGTTTCAACCTCTCTGCTAGATCTCGGTTCCCGCTTATATCGTTGTGCTGCTGTTCTATTGATTGGACCGGGTTGGTTTTTGATTGGACCATGTTGGGTTTTGGGGGCTCAATCTGACCAGGCTTAAGGATTGAATGTGGTCCCTGCTGGTCTGTGTCAGGCTGCTGGCCTTCACCGTGGCTACCTTCTTGCTCTTTAGGAGTTCTCCCTGTGTGTCTAAGCAAGCTCCGCCTCTCCAGGAAGTGCTCTTCCACCAACAAAAAGTCGCCCCATTCAGACAGATTGAAGGACGACTCGCTCCATTGCTTGGCCTCTTGCTCTTCTGCCTCCTGATTGGCCAGGAGCTCACTGCGTCGCCGGTCCTGACCAGATGGAAGTTGTTGGGGGTTGTCTCCTGCAATCTCCTCCCCGAGCGGCTCCTCTTGGTCTGATGCGTGCAGCCCATCCTGGTCCGGGCTGAGGCCAACGAGCAGGGAGACGTCGCACAGACTGTCAAATAGGAAGCTACCGCTTCCATTCAGACTATCAGAAGCCACCGGATCCACGTCTAATGCAGGGACGGCCTCGCAGTCATCTTCCTCTTGCTTCTGTTCTTCGTCTTCGTCCTCTTCTTTATCATCTTCTACCTCCATGTTCTCAGCACCATCTACTCTTGGAGAGATCTAGGAAAATCAACAAGAACTGTTCATCACAAGCACTCAGATAATATAATGCATTTTTGTGAACACATGAACAAAATATACAATAATAATGATAATAAGAGAAAATACCTCAGCTGAAGTGACTCACCTGGTGGCTGGTGTCCAGGATGCGTTCCAGCTGGCTATCTGTGAGAGAAATATTAAATCTTGGACGAGCGTCATCAGGGCTTACATGGGATTGGGCCTGAGGATGGTGACCATTCATCGGAGAGGTGTGAACAGTATTCCCAGTGTGGGGATTTTGCACCTCTGGCTGGTATCTTCCCTCATCCGTGTTCTCCTCCATCTCTTCACTTCCCTGAAGTCTGCTCTCTCTGCCCTCCTCTACTTCTCTCAGCTCCTCTCCCGCCTCCCCGCTCACGGGATCCACCATGATCCTCTCGGTCATCGAGTCCAACTCAAAACTGTCGAATCCAAAACTTTCCTCTGCCTTGTTGGTGTCCACTGCGGTGGTGGCGGTGGCCTCCTCTCCATGACCTCCTTCTGCGTACAGTTCTGGAGAGGAGAACCGCTCTTCCTCCTGTCTTCTCCTTCGCTTGGCCCCGGGAGAGAGTGGCGGTGTTGGGGGTGCAGGCGAGATGGGAGACACCCCCGTCACTGGAACCTGTGCTGTCTGAAGATTTCTGGACGCAGGGAGGGAACCAGGAGGGATGGTCCCTATGTCACCGGCCTGCGGGGAGTCTGTTGAAGAGGTGGCGGATGTTTGCGGAGGTAGTGGAGAACTTTGACGAGGAGTTTGAACGCTCTCCAAGGCAGCGTCCAATGAAGGCGATGTCTGTTGCACACTTTGGACTCCCTCACACACATTGCTCTCAGTGTGTATGGACTGGAGTACTTTGCTTAAGGCCAAGGAGTGCTTTACCACGTCTGAACGTGCAGGGGAGGCCCAGGCCTCGGTGGCAGGTTCTGCCAGAACCCCTGAGCTGCCGCTGCCGCTCCTCCTTGCGGAGTGCCGGGGCCCGGAAACGAGGCGGAGGCATGGGGGAGGTGGGGGTTTGAGGAAGGTTCTTGAGTAGAGGAAGAGGACTGGATACTAACTCCGGCCAATTCCTGCGTCATGCTTCTGACGCAGACCTGACCCTTTGTTGTTTGCACAGCTTCCGGTTTCGGAGGAGCCACCTCTTTGCTCGTGATCCCATCTCCCGCCTCGGCTGGTCGGCTCTCATTTTCAGCTGCCGCCTTCTCTGGAGTTTCGGTGCCCCTTTGCTTTTCCACATGGACAGGATTTTCTGGGTGGTGAACGGTGGCGACTGTGTGGTTCGTTGGCATTGCCTCTGCGGCTTTCTCTGTTGGACCTTTATTACCCGTCTCTATTCTTACTCTGCGTTTCGCTGGAGCATCTCCAACCGCAACCGCTGCACTCTTTTGGTCTTTTTTCGTTTCCTCCTTTGGTCCTACTTCTCTGTTTGGTATTCCCCTTTTAGTTTCACACGGTTTACTAATCTCTTCTTCTTCATGTACAGTCTCCCTTTTCGTCTGTGTTTTAATCAAGGTGTGAGAGGAGCCTGCCGAAGCATTAGACTTGTGTGAATCTGATTGGCCGCTGCTGCTGCGTGGGTCATCAGGCCCCTTGTCAGCAGGGTCCTCGGGAGGAAGTGTCCCCGGGTCCCACTGCACCCCCAGCTGAGCCAGGTCTTCCTGGAGGAGGAGCCTGGCCTCAGACACAATCTCGTTGGCAGCTTCTTTTTCCGTAAGGGCCCGCCCACCGCTGACCCAGACACACCGCAGGCTCCGCCTCTCAGCCGCCTCAAACTCGCTCTCGTCCACGGCACGCTTGGAGCTGAGGAACACATTTTAAAATGGTTATAAAACAAATGAGATCGCTGAACACATTGAATAGGCTGAGGTAAAATGATTAGTACGTAGCAAGACAATTAAATTAACAAGATAAGTTAATTGTACTTAATCACGAAAAGGAACACCGCTCCCCACTCCCCCTAATGTTATATCTACTGGGGGACATTTTAAAACGTGATTGCATTTTAGTTATGCTAGTTTAGTTTCGTTTAGTGCAGGGTTCTTTGTAATTTGTCTATTGTGTAGAAGTGTTGATGCCCGACGGCTTCGCATGGAAGCCCCATCTCCTGGGCAGGTATACGCCGCTGGACTCGCGGGAATCGGACCATATCGCTGTATTTCGTAGCGTGAATATCCAATATCTTTACACTGAACTACACTGAACAAAAATATAAACGCAACACTTTTGTTTTAGCTCTAATTTTTCATGAGTTGAAAGCAAAGATCTAAGACTTTTTCTATGTACCCAAAAGGCCTATTTCTCTCAAATTTTGTTAGTGAGCACTTCTCCTTTGCTGAGATAATCCATCCACCTGACAGGTGTGGCATATCAAGATGCTGATATTGCACAGCATGATTATTGCACAGGTGTGCCTTAGGCTGGTCACAATAAAAGGCCATTCTAAAATGTGCAGTTTTATCTTGAAAAGAGACATTTATAGGCACTGAAGTATGGATTTCACAGATATGCAGGGGGGGTCAGAAAACCAGTCAGTATCTGGTGTGACCACCATTTGCCTCACGCAGTGCAACACATCTCCTTCACATGGAGTTGATCAGGTTGTTGATTGTGGAATGTTGGTCCACTCCTCTTCAACGGCTGTGCGAAGTTGCTGGATATTGGCAGGAACTGGAACACGCTGTCGTATACGCCGATCCAGAGCATCCCAAACATGCTCAATGGGTGACATGTCCGGAGAGTATGGAGACCATGCAAGAACTGGGATGTTTTCAGCTTCCAGGAATTGTGTACAGATCCTTGCAACATGGGGCTGTGCATTATCATGCTACAACATGAGGTAATGGTGGTGGATGAATGGCACAACAATGGGCCTCGGGATCTCGTCACGGTATCTCTGTGCATTCACAATGCCATTAATAAAATGCACCTGTGTTCGTTGTCCGTAGCATATGCCTGCCCCATACCATAACCCCACCGCCACCATGGGCCACTCTAGTCACAACGTTGACATCAGCAAACCGCTCACCCACATGACGCCATACACGCTGTCTGCCATCTGCCCGGTACAGTGAAAACCGGGATTCATCTGTGAAGAGAACACTTCTCCAAAGTGCCAGACGCCATCGAAGGTGAGCATTTGCCCACTCAAGTCGGTTACGACGACGAACTGCAGTCAGGTCAAGACCCCGGTGAGGACGACGAGCATGCAGATGAGCTTCCCTGAGATGGTTTCTGACAGTTTGTGCAGAAATTCTTTGGTTATGCAAACCAATTGTTGCATCAGCTGTCCGGGTGGCTGGTCTCAGACGATCTTGCAGGTGAAGATGCCGGATGGGGAGTTCCTGGGCTGGCGTTGTGACCAGCCTAAGGCACACCTGTGCAATAATCATGCTGTCTAATCAGCATCTTGATATGCCACACCTGTCAGGTGGATGGATTATCTCGGTAAAGGAGAAGTGCTCACTAACACAGATTTAAACAAGTTTGTGAACAAAATTTGAGAGAAATAGACCTTTTGTGTACATAGAAAAAGTCTTAGATCTTTGCTTTCAACTCATGAAAAATTGGAGCTAAAACAAAAGCGTTTATATTTTTGTTCAGTGTAAGAAGCATTCTAACTAACAAGATGAGGGCCAAGTTCTGAGACAGAGTTGTCAAACTGAACAGGTCTTTCCCTCTCTCTTGGGTCTCCCCCCCACACCCATACCCACCTCTTAAAGGGCACGGCTTGCCGCAGGGCCTTCTCCACGTCCGCCACGGTGGCCCTGGCGAGCTCGGCCACGGTGCACAGCCCCTGCGCATACAGCGCCCGGGCCCGGCCGGCGTTCAGCAGGGACACGCGCACCAGGTCCACCAGCTCCCGCTGCACGCCGAAGCTCAGCCGGGTCTGGTACTGGGACAGCAGCAGCTCCATGGTGCCCCAGCCCAGTCGCCTGCAGAACACCGTCACCATGCCTGCACAGAGGGGGCAGTAGCTCAGTAGGAGGTAAGAGTGGTTGTCTGGCTGCTGGTTCCCGGTTCCCGATCCCCGGTCTCCACCTAGCCAAGTGTCGAGGTGTCCCTGAGCAAGACGCCGAAACATAACTGCTCCTGACGTGTTGGTTGTTACCTTGCATGGTGAATATGAGGCAATACTGTAAAGCGCTGGTGATGCTGATGGTCTGCATGCATATGACTATTAAAATAGTCACTGAGCAAAGTCACTAAAAGCAAAGGCAATTCAGAAAAGTACATGACTTTACTGTCATGTACCAGGAAAAGACCACACTTTCATGCCATATCATGATGTAAGACGATATCGAGTCTCATATCACGATATCCATATAATAATATCAATATTATCGATATACTGTCCAGCCCTGGTTGCAAGGGCCTCACAGTTCCACATTCACATTCCAAATTCACCCCCAACCTCAACAGAAGGTAAGAGAGTGGTACTAAGTACAGGTAAGTGTATACTCGACAATAGGCATGTGTTCGTCTTACCTGCGTAGGTGGAAGCCGACTGCTGCAGGGACTGCACCTGGCCTCGGTTGCAGTTGTACCTGGAGGCCACCACCGCCAGGGGCACCTCCTTCACCAGGTCCTGCAGCACCAGGGTGGTGAAGAACCTGCGGAAACGTGCAGGGGGCCACCAGCCGGTGAGCTCACAGACACACGCGGTGGCAGAGGATTCCCAGTGTTTCACAATGTAAAAGCTCAGTGATGTGCCATGTGTTGTGGGCTCCACCCATGCATTTAACCAGCGGATTAAGCCGGTAGACCTGGTGAAAGGATCTTTATGATCCATCTATAGTCGAGTGCAATATATTCAGCTTGGCAGGGTTTCCATGTGTGACCGATGACACACATATGGGATTGTGTACTGAACCATTGTGAATTTTTCATCATCATATCATATCATCACGCATATCACTTATTGTTTAGACATGGACGAGGAGTGAATACAGTGACACATTAATCATTCCACTCCATAAAACGGAGTTTCTTTTTGCAGGCCATCAACTCTGACCTCAAGGGCCCCCCCAACTGCCCCTCCCATGCACACACACATAAGTAGTACACAGAACATGCACCCACATAGTCTTACTACATAACTTAATACACTTTTTATATTGCCTTGTTGATGATATGCCTACTTGTTTATATGCCTTGCTGTTTATTTGCTTATTTTGTCATATTTCTCATTCCCCCCAAAAATAAGCTGCTTTTTTTGCTGTAAAGACTGTAAATAGTGTGGATATTCTGATTCTTTCCCTTCAATTTGTGATATTTGTATTGTTCTGTTCTGCTGGGCATCGCCACTTTTTCATTTCACTGCACATCCTGTATGTGTATGTGATGATTAAACTTCTTTAATCTTGAAATCTAACAATTATACAAAGCAAAATGAAAAAATACACACAGTATGTACACCTGACCGAATTCCACCATGCCAACCTCACTGCATATATCCATACACACAACAAGTGCAGAAACCATTCAACGTCTTCATGCACGTCTTTACCGTTTGTGAATGGCCATCTGCCGGCGCTGCTTGTCCGTCTTGGCGACCAGCTTGCCGCTGACGGAGCGCGCCAGGAAGCCCTCCTGCACGCCCACCAGCTCCGCCACGCGCTTCATGGAGGAGGGCAGCTGCTCCCACAGGCAGAAGAACTGGTACCAGTCTATGGTGGTCCACTCGGCATACACCGGAGTGATCTGAAGACATGGAGGAGGGGGAGGTGTGTTTGACTTCCGGGTTCGATCCCCATCCCTGAGCAAGGTGCCCAAGCCCCACTACACCGCTCATTAATGTCATGGATCAATTCACTGTAAGCAAGTAGTTATTGCCAAAAATTATGATTTTATCATCATGAAGCATGACGTGTGTGTGTGTGTGTGTGTGTGTGTGTGTGTAAGAATTAGCCGTGTGTGTGTGTGTGTGTGTGTGTGTACCAAGTAGAGTGTGTGCAGGTCGTTCTCCAGTACGAAGCCCTTCATGGCACGCTGCAGGTCTGCGAATATGCCCAGAGCCTCGGGGGGGGAGAGGGAGGAGGAGAGGGAGGCGGCCCCCAGCAGGGAAGGAGCAAATCTCTCCTCTGAGAGCCAAAAGGAGACACAGATTGGTCATGTGAACTTAACTGTTCAGCCTAAACACTCGATGAAGCGATTACCATTCAAATGTGAACGGCTTTCTAAGAGTTTCTATTTTTATGAAACAGTTTTTCAGTCCATGGCAAATATATTAAAACAGTCAAGAGAATTAGGAATACATTATCAGTCCTAAATTTAGGAATGGCTGTCAAAGTTGTAATGTAGTCTGTACCTTCTAAAAAACAGTAGACATTTGTGAACTAGAACATGAGCATACATCACCCATTATTAATGAATCATCAATCAATGTTGGAGTGATCGTAATTATAATCGTCATCACCAAGTGTGTGAGAGTAAACGGCTCCTTTTCCAATCAGCTGCACTCTTCCACTTGTTCTCCTCAAGGCTGTTGTCTCTCGCCATTACTTTACATCCTATACACACCAACGAGCGCCGTAGCAACCACACAGAGACACATCATCACATGTGCTGATGATTCTGTGATTGTTAGTCTCCTTGGAGGAGAGGAGGATCAGCATGGGCCGATGTGGTCGATGACGGTGTCTCCTGGTGTGAGGAGTCCTTCCTCCAGTTAAATTTGTCAAAGGCTAAAGACATGATAATCAGTTTTAGGAAGAACTCTCCCAGTTCTGTCCCAATCACCATTAACGGTGCTGGTATCAACTTGTCTTCGACGAGAACTAAAAGACACAAGGTTTCTTTTATCCCAGCCGCAAGACACATGCTAAACAGCAGCGCTTACATTTTTATCCATTGATCCTTAACCCTGTCCTGTCATTGTTGGTTGTTCTTGGTGTAATTGTGTGTTTTTTAATGTTTCTTCATGTGATGTGACCTCAGCTGCAAATTTCCCCTTGGAGACAATACAATTTTACTTGACTGACATGACAATGCCATCTCAAATGCAAAACAATTAATAATTTCTTCTTTCAATCATCAAAAATGTACGTAATTTTTGTTTTTATGTTACTTATATATTCAATTGCTCACATTTTACTTTACCAATTACTCATTTTATTTATTTAATCTACTCTTCAACATTATTTCTCACTTCTATTTTGTTGTGGGAATGCATGAAAATAAAAGAAAGAATTCTGCTGCACTATGTTGCATTTGGCCAATAAAACCTTGAAACCTGCCGGTACGATTCAGACCAATATTTCAACATCATCGTACTCAACAGCTGAGCATGCACATTTTAGCAAGCGACCACACCTTCCCCTTCCTTCTGGATATTGATGAACTCGTTCTCCATCAGCCACTCCACGCAGGCCTCGATGGCGCCCTTGTTGGTCTCCGGCTCCGCCCCCCCGTCTGAGGGGTCCCGCCCCCATCTGGTGCTGGCGGCCAGCAGTGTGCAGGAAGCGTACAGCCGCACATCCTGTGGTGTGCTGGCTACGCCCCCGACGATGATCTGTACGTTGGAGTGGGGGGAGGGTGGTGGTGAACAACGCACTGAATTATGCATGTGGTACACACATCGTTCATTACACCTCACCGCTGCAACCTCATTTCGATAGTTCTGTGTATCGGGGGTTTCATTAAGCTAACATAGATCCTGATGCCTATGATTTTCACACCACTCTAGCTCACCGCTGTGACCGTACTGTGGAATCTTAATGTATTGGAATGATCAGATGAAATGTTGATAAATGAGAAGAACCTTTATGCGTTCCCTCTTGGCGAAAGTCGTTTTCTGCTTCGCTCACTTCCATTTGTCTTCTTGTGCACTGACTTAAGCTGATCAGAGTCATTTCTCTCACCGACTGCCTCCATCTCTGATTCAACACGCCCAACCGTCGGCCCGGTGTGTCAGGGCCTGTATCCATCGAGATAGTGCTAAACACGACCAGTTCCATTCAGGGTTAGGGGTTCGATTCCCACCCCGCCACCCCCTACCCTTGGGCTAAGAAATGTATGCACTTGTCTGACGCTCTGGATATAAGTGACCGCCCCGGTGGCTTGCATGATGATAAAGCAGAAGGACAATGAATGATTGAGTAAGACAGGGGCCCACAATACCTCCAGGATGGCCCTCAGCATGCTAGTGGTAACGCCGTCCCCCTCTCGCTTCACTAGGCAGCTGCTGATTGGCTGGAGCACACCCTGGACCAGAGTGATGCCCTTCTGCCGCTCAGACTCCTTGCACACCAGCACACTCTCCCCTGTCACCAGGAGACACACAGAGCACACAAGATAACTTTATTAATCCCAAAGGAAATTCTTGAAACATGTAGTACAGCATATTAACATACACCATGGTCCAAATACCATCACACTTTCCAAACAATGTACACATGTTTACCTTCACTATGTAGTATGTTATTTTGCTTTGTTAAATTTGATCAGCTGCCACAGAACCTAACCAGTAGTTGAGTAATTGTACAATTTTATAACAATTAAAATACTCCAATGAACGCCAATGTGGCTAATGTGCAGATAACAGAAAACAATTAGCAAACTACGCAAGTAGCTGTGAATCCCTTTCGTACTTCAGTCATCACCAATATCTCCTGCAAGCGATGGTTTTCTCTGCTGAACCAAACAATTCATCATTGCGTCATTTTTGTTTCCCTGTTTTTACCACCCCAGTAATTTCTACCATTTTCATTTTACTTCTATTCTACTCTACTGTACTGCACTGTACTGTGTCTCTTGCCTTGGGTGTCCACCCCCTTGCGTCCGGCTCGCCCGGCCATCTGTTTGTACGTGAGCGGGTCCAGCAGGCGTCCGTTGAAAGTGGGGGTTCGGATGATGACCCTGCGGGCCGGGAGGTTGACCCCAGAGGAGAGGGTAGAGGTCGCGGCCAGCACTTTGATCAGGCCCTGGCGGAACGCACCCTCCAGAATGTCCCGCTCGTCAAACGTGAGCCCTACAGAAGAGTCACAACACACACAGACCATCGTCGGTGGAGGTGTGTAATAATAAACCTCTAATACACCTCTTCATAATACTTAGCATTTCTTAGCATATTGTATGTTCTTAGATGTTGGTAATGTGCTCAGAATTGTATGTCTGCTCTTATCCCAGCTATTATGTTGTGGGAATACTTAAATAGCTTCTATAAAAGATGCAGTTCCCTTGTTAGTGGAGGGGGTGGGTCAAGTGTATAAAATACATTCATCATTCATTCATTCATTTAGGACACGAATGCCTGTGATGTAATCTGTGATGACAACAATGAGAAACATAATAGTGTGTGTATATATTTAGTTAATATTCATATTTTTCGTATGAATTAATTTTTAAAGTAGACACACACACAGCCCTCATTTGGTGTACTCACCAGCATGGTGGAAGCCCACCCCCCAGGGGACGGTGCGCTGGAGGATGGGGTCTAGCCCAGCAGGGGTGCGCCTCAGCTGGGCTATCACATCGACCAGGCCCGCATGGTCCAGACACACTGCCTGGGGACCGGCCTTCCCCTCGCCTTCTGCAGGATACACACCATACATAGACATAGCACTACTAGACATGCAGTACGCAAGCATAATTATTGGCCAGTAAATGTCATATATCTATTTTTGTATAGTATATAATAATATTCACATAGTATACTGTAGTATAGTAGAATTTTATTCATTTAATTGAAATAATTACATCTTTTTAAAACAGCAAAGGAAATTGATGGAAATAGGATTTCCGAAGTTTAATTCAGTCCTCAAGAAAATAAAATGAGTCAACCAAATTGAGACTCAATTAGTGTTATCACTTTGTTTCAGATCATAAAATATAGCTTATGTGAGAAAGGTACAGACAAAAAAATGTATTTCCATAAATCAATTAATCACGTAATATTGTTGATTCACTGTTCTACTGTGAATCAACAATATTCACACAAAAAAAGAATAAAATAGTGGAAAGATGCATCATGCATTTACCAGTATTATTTCTGAGGTTGTAGAATTCCCTGGCGATGCCGTCGGCTAGCTTCTCACACCAATTCTTTGAGGGGCAGAAGAGCAGCACAGAGTGGCCCTCGCTCACCGTCTCGTAGCTTAGACCCACGATGTGGTCCTCATCCCCCTTATTACACACGCGTAAAGTTAACACAACACATCTGATCACCTCTGGACTGACCTCACCTCCACGCCTCCTCCCAAACCCCGCCGCTTACCTTCACGTCGATGGCAGGCGAGAACTTCCGCACCAGGGAGAGCCTGTTGTCGTAGATATCGCGGCCCACCTTGAGGTGCTCCTGCAGGGGGACCGGCCTGAAGTCGGTCTGGTAAAGCTCAGCTCCCAGCCACCCGGCCAGGAGGGAGAGGTTGGGCAAGGTGGCGCTCATACCCACGATCTGCACCCCGTCGGAGAAGGAGCTGTGGCAGCAGAACACATAGTACATGGCCACGTGAATGACGACATATTCATATGCAAACCATAAACAAACCAGACATAAAACAAATAGACAAATAGGCCGAGTGGCATACAATAACACAAGACAGACCCTTTGTCGGTCCGCTTCTGTGCAATGAACCGGATTTTGGTCAGCAGCAGCTCCAGAAGGTAACCCCTCCCGGAGTCTCCCACCATATGCAGCTCATCCACCACCACCATTCCTGCATTTGCACGCAAAAATACATGCCCACAATGCACATCAATAAATGGAAAATGGATTTCATTTATATAGCGCTTTTATCCAAATCGCTTTACAGTATTGTCTCACATTCACACATTCCTACACCGACGACGGTGTCAACCATGCAAGGTAACAACCAACACGTCAGGAGCAGTTAGGGTTAGGTGTCTTGCTCAGGGACACCTGCACCCTTAGCTAGGTGAAGCACAGGGATCGAACCAGCAACCTTCCAGTTGTCAGACAACCACTCTTACCTCCTGAGCTACTGCCACATCAATACGGATCCAAACGAATGCAAACGAGTCATTGATTGTCATCGAGTAATTGATTTGAAATCGACACATCACATGACGTCATCATGGGGTGTGTGTGTGTCATTTGAACCCAGGCCCATTACCCAGCAGGCCCAAGCTGTCCTCCTCGATCAGTCTGTTGATGAGAGAGTTGGCTTTCTCGATGGTGCACACGGCCACGTCCAGCGCCCCGAAGCCGCCCGCCGGCGAGGTGCCGCCCATGTAGCCCTCCACACGCACGCCCGCCTCCTCGAACACACTCTGCACATACATACGTACGAACCATCATGCTTATGATGATGATGATGATGGCCATTCAGCGATGTCTTATCATCCAGTAAATGTATTATTAATTATAATTGAACGATCTAAAAAGAAATGGTGAAATCTATTGAATCCAGGTTGTCATTGTCTGTCATTTTTTTTATGTACTCAAATCTATGTGTTTCTATGTGACATTTTTTGGTATAACTCTGTGTTGCAGCTGTCCTTGGCCAAGTCTCGCTTGCAAAAGAGATCTTGGATCAAACCTGGTTAAATAAAAATCCACCGTTGTCCACCGTTTTCTCATTTAAGTAAACATTGTTGCTGTTTATAACTTTAATTATTTACTACGTGTCTATATTTCAGCGCTATGTCAGATGAATGAATACTTGACTGAATACTGCCAATCGGACAAGGCACGCAAAGTTCAACATCACTTTCGACTGGTACCTAATGGATGGCCATTTGTCACCAAGTCTATGACATTTTACAGACTACATCCATCCATCGGTCCGTCTGTCCGTCTGTCTGCGCCTCCCTCACCTGAAGGTAGTGCATCTTCTCCTTGGCCACTGAGACGAACGGCAGGATGAAGAGAGCCTTCCTTTTAGTCTCCAACACGCGCTTCAGCATCAGTAGCTCTGACACCAAAGTTTTCCCCGCGCTGGTCGGGGCTAAGAGCGTACAGGAGAACGTGGAGGGAGAGGGGGAGAGATTCAGAAGAAAGTCACGTGGAACCAAATGGATGGCAACATTTAAAAAATACACATTTCCTTGAGCTGAATGCTGACTGCTGACTGTGTGGCGGCCTTTCACTCACCCGAGTAGACCAGGTTGCGTCCCTGCAGCACCTGGCCCACGCTGAGGCACTGGGCTTGCCAGTCAAACATGTGGGTGACCCCGTGCCTCCGGTAGCGCTCCAGGACGGGCGTGGGGAGGCCCCAGCTGGACAGCAGAAGCTTCTCTGCATGCTCTGCAGGAGCACACATGGCGAAGCCTAGAGCAGAGACAGATACACACTGCAATTAACAAAAAAGGATTTCTGGTATGTTTAGTGTTGAGTAAAACCTTATTAATCCAGCGAGGGGCAGTTTGAAGATTGACATCAGCCAAAGTTGCTCCAGACCCCCCACCCCAAGCCTTATTTTGAACAGAATACCAACAGGTGGCTTTGGTGTAGCCTCACCTTGCTGAGTCAAAGGGTCAGGGAGATTACTAGCCTCTAGGCCAGTGGGAATTGTGAGCACAGACACTGAATGATTCTGTAAAGACCGTTGGAGCTCTGCCTTCTTCCTGGCCGCTGCCAAGTGGGTGGGGCTAAACAGGATGTAGTTAGTGGAGGCGTCCAATGGCGAGTCCACTTTGTGGCTCGGACCCGCTTTGTCCGGGCTTCCAGGGGAGTCTTTTTTCCTGTATTGGTGCGACTGACTGTTGAAAATGAGCCGTGTTAACATGAGAACAATGAAAACACACCTCAAATGAAAAATAAGTGTGTGAATATACAACAAAGTTGATGTGGACGACTGAACGTTGAGACTTACCCATCAACCACTTGCTGCTTGGTCCGGGTGTTGCCAGTAGGTACAGTAGATAGGTTGCTGGGGCCGGCAGACTCTGATCGGCAGCTCTCTGTTCCCCTCTGAGGAGGCTCTGCATCCTCCAAGTCCTCGCTGAAGAGAAGCCGCTGGGCGAGATCTTTGCAGCCGGTTCTCCGCAGACTCCCGCCCTCTTTACTGCTCGAAGGCTTGAAGGCTCTCTTCGCTTCCCTCCCTTGTTGGGGTTGGCAGTGCATTTCCCGTGAGTTTCCATTGGGACCCAAATCACTGCACTTAGTGGATTCTTCCTGGTGCCTAATCTGCGTCGAGTCCTTTTTCCGCTTTCTGTTGGTATTGGTCGGTGATGGGACGGCGGTGTTTTGTCCATCTGAGTTGATAGAGATTGGTAGATTTATTCGAGGCAGAGGTTTTATCGGGTCCAGGGCATCGAGCGCCTGGACCATCTCATCATCAAGTGCCAGGGAGGATTCACCCAATGGAAACGCCAACGCTGCTCCTCCACCCTATGCAACAAAGCAAGGGTCCCATCAGTCCTCCACGCAGTACTCAACATCGCAAGAGGAAGTTGCAGCCAAATTCTATCTGGAATATTTTTGCTATATGTTGTTTTCATCCTTCTATTATTGTGTCGATTTTTGTCTGGTTGTGATTATTGTTGTTTGCATTTTCATGTTCATGTTCATGTTCTTGTATTTCATGTTCCTGTTCTTTTCATGAAAGTAGATCTGTCATTTACGTCATCTATGTGAGAGTGACTGAACGATTATTTTTTGCTGCCAACGTAATTCCGAGACAGGAGCAGAGATCCGACTCACCACATCAGAGGCTCTGCGGTTCCCGGACTCCGACGTGTTTGTCTTATCTGATAGATGACAAGTCTTTCCCGAAAGTTGACCACGTTTTCCGGCAATTGGTTCGTTGTAGACGTGACCGCTGTGAAAATAACACACATTTTTTCACATGAACATAAGTCGAGTGCATTGCAACTCTTGTACGGAGGCGTCGTGTATAACCGGGACCACCGTGTGTTGTGCAGCCTACCTGTCGTTCTTGACAGTGACCTGGTGCTGTCCCATGTAACATTTCTTTTTCGGTGGAGGGCCCGAAATGCTCCTCATGGCAAATTATTATGAGTTGACTTGAATGAGTCAACATGACATCGGTGTAAATAAGACAGAACTTGTACAATGTGGCTTATATGTGAGTGTTAATAAACACACGGACACAATGTCGGCGCGTCGACAATATTTTGTAAACATTCAGTTGAAATCAAAAAGACCGCTGGGCTGGCTCCGCCCCCGGTGTGTCACAAAAAATAGTTCGACGTAGCAAAGACCCGGAAACCGTTGTTCCTACCTGACCATGTGTGTGTGTGTGTTAAGCAGGGGTGATCTAAACTTTTTTTGCTTTTTGTTTCTGTTACGTTCTATTGGACAAATGTAAAGTGTATACAACATTATTGTGAACTAAATAGATAGAAGTGAAATATTTTATAGCAAAAGAAAAAACATCTAATTTTGGAAACAAATTATCCTATTTGTCGATTAAGTTCACCTCATAGAATCGCATCATGTTAAAGCACGAGTATGTATTTATTGTCTTTAAAAACAATAAATCCATGATATTGATGTTGATTGTTGTTTAATTGCAGACATGTTGAAAAAAATAACAATTCACTACAATTCGCAAAAGTCCATATTTGTAAAACTCCGAGAACAACCTTCACGAAAAAAAAAGCATTGCAATACCCACACTAAATAATACAACGTTTGAGTGATCATATTGGGGGGCGGGGACTGTGTTGGGGCTGTAGCTGTAGGGCGGGCGTGGCAAAGCAGATAATGGGCGTGGCGGGCCGCATAGTGGGCGTGGTGGATTGCATTGTGGGCGTGGCGGAGCGGATAGTGGGCGCGCCCGCTGCGACGTTGCGGAGGCTTCAAGATGGCGGAAGCCCTGACAACTCAGGAGGAACTGGTGAGAGGAGTTTAATGCGTTTTATGACGAAAGTTATCGTGTTCGCCGCATGTTCTCCATACTCCCGCTACTGGACATGTTGGCTCATGTTCCACGCATGTATTTGACCGCTAGTTGTGCTTCTGAACGAGCGTATAGCACGACTCTCGCGCGTCCACCGAGCCCCGTGTTTGACTGACAGCAGTTAGCTTATACGTTAGTTAGCTTTAAACATAATGGCGATCGCTGTCTAGCGCCTCCAGCTCCCTGGCACACAGTGGCGCTCATACGAAACCCTGTCGTATCGACAACGTTGTTTGTTTTGCATTTTTCACAACAACAACAACGATAATGCGAACAGCGTTACCCTTCTCGCTGAGCCGCTATAGCGCTAGTTTACGCTAACCGTGGCTAGCTCGCTACCACATGTTAACACAGCACCGCACCGCACGGGTAATACGCGATGTTGTTGCCCGCTTGAGGAACTTGGCCGGACAGCCCCCGTGGTGGTGCACGTCGCGATCGTGTTACGTTAAGGCGGGTGAAAGTGTACGACGAGCCAAGCCGATTGGATAACTAACTAACTTAACTAACTAGAGAGGTTGAGTCGCGTTCTCGCACGTGATGTTATGAAGGGGAATGTGGATAGAAGTGGTCGTGTCGCGAGCCAGCAGGACGCGGCTATCAGATGTACTGCACACAGTTCACAGAACTGGGCCCCCGCTTCTTAGCATTGTTGTTCTCTCTCTCTCTCTCTCTCTCTCTCTCTCTCTCTCTCTCTCTCTCTCTCTCTCTCTCTCTCGTTCGTACAAAAACATGAGCAAATGTGTCTTGTAGCTTCCGATGACAAGATATATTTTAACGTCAGCCGCCATAGGCACCGTGACGACCAGGAATTAAAGCAATGCGTGGGATGTGAAATGAGAACGCTTGATCTTTTTCTCTCTGCGTTGATGGTCTTATCTAAACTCGCTCACCCGTAACGCGTCCCAGGATCCCCACGAAGAGGATGAACAAGTGCTTACACACATTCAATCACATGTTCGCCTAAACCTCTCCTTGCTGGTTGGACACGACACTTGCCGAAGCCACAGATTCATATCAAACTGCATGCCATGTCGGATGTCAACACCAGGCTGGAATTAATTCCGACAGCAGCAAACGCTCTGGGGGGCATCTGTGTCCTCCGTGGTTCTCTCGACCCCTTTAAATTGTCTATTTTCTACCATGTCTGCCTTTCATTTAGATGACTCAAATGCATTATTCTTCACATTGTCCATGGCACTTGAAGGGTGCTACGCTGTCTCTATTTTATAACTGAAAATATATGTACGGTGCAATACCTTTTTGAACAACCTATAAAACCTGATCATCTTGCAGTTGTAGAACTATATATTTTCATATATTTTCCCTAGTCTTTGCTGAATTAGCCTACTTTATTGTTTGTTCAACCTCTGCTCATATCAGTAATTGTTATGCCATTCCCCTGCTTCTGATCCAACATATTAGGCTATATCCTCTGCCGCTGCCTTGCATTCACTCTTTTGGTGTCCTTTCTCGTCTTCACCTCTTGTCCGTCTTCACTTGTCTGTCTCTCCTAGGCGGTGGAGGAGTTCCTTGGTCAGGTGCGGATCAAGGAGCAGCCGCACAGCGCCAGTCTCGTCTCTGAGCCCACGGCTGTCAAGTTCCTGATGGCCCGCAAGTTTGACGTCTCCAGAGCCATCAAACTCTTCCAGGCGTACAAGGTGTGGCGCCTCCCCCTGCATCACTCATCCCCGTGTTCACGCACAGGACTTGGAGCGGGCCGTACGGCGGGGCTTTTGTTTTTAATCAGGCAAATGCTGGATCTTTTGGCATGAGGAGGATCTTGCGTCCTGTTTTCATTTCCCACTGCTCCTCTCAAACAGTGGCATTATTGTTATCAATCACGCCAACTTTGAATGTCTCAGCGAGGTCATCCAGTGGATTCGAGGAAACGAACCCTGCTCAAGTTTCGGCCACGTCACTACATTGTTTGTTTTGTTGCCAATTCTCAGGAAAGCATGCAAATGTACGTACATGCAAACATTTCCATGGAATAGTGCTCTAGGAACATGTCTTTCTTTGCATGTCTGCATGAGTTGAAGTGCATCCAAGGTTGATTATAATCCTAGTTGCACAAGTAAACAATGACGAATTCTGCCCCTGGGGATGTGGTTATTGTACGACAACTGGTGTTAACATTTGACATACAATGTCATCAAAGGAGGAGCATATTTTTGCTGTGAGCCATCATGTGATGGTAGGATTGGTGAGAGTAGTCAGAGCTGAACCTTTTATGCCAATCACACATTACGGTGTTTGGTCTCGTGTCCCACACCTCTGACATGTTGAAGCTCCACAAGCAGAGAGTGCAAACGGCAACTTCACGACAAAATGGCGTCAATAAATGCCATGGACCGTGCACGGGGCCTCCTGCCTGTGCTCCTGCTTATTGACTACTTGCCATGTTTCCTTCTAATCTCAGAATACAAGAATCAAGGAGGGCATCTTCAACATCAACCCTGACGAGGAGCCCCTGCGCTCTGAGTTGCTGTGTGGAAAGTTCACAGTCTTGGTGAGTCATGGAGCATAAGTGTGTGTGCGTACGTGCGTGCGTGCATGTGTCTGTTATCTAGCCTCTGTTACATTGACGGGCGGGAGTAAGTAATCCACATAAGTCTAATTTCATCATTTTAGGGTTACTATGTTTCAGATTTTTTTTTTAAATGCGTGTGTGCGTTTTTGCAGCCTGGCCGCGATGCAAAAGGTGCCGCTCTGGCCCTCTTCACTGCTCGCCTCCACCGGCCAGACGTCACTACCCA
The DNA here is from genome assembly GCA_002895965.2 of Coryphaenoides rupestris. Classification (NCBI taxonomy): domain Eukaryota; kingdom Metazoa; phylum Chordata; class Actinopteri; order Gadiformes; family Macrouridae; genus Coryphaenoides; species Coryphaenoides rupestris. The sequence continues at coordinate 68,565 of PIJE02001147.1, read as the reverse complement.
CAAGGCCGTGCTGCAGGCCGTCATCTATCAGCTGGATAAAGCCATAGAAAGGTACTTATTGTCTGTCTCAACCCACTTGGACTCCATGCCTTTCGGCATGCGTTTGTTTAGAAAGTAAATTGGCTTCTTGGTAACGCATTTGTATTTGGTCTTTTTGTTTGGTTAAGATGCATAAAGCGGTGGCATTGAAATTATTTGCCACCTTCTGCATGAAATTGGGGATGTGGTTGTTTTAGTGACTTTGCCGGGAACCATTATGCCGTCAAAGGCTATGTCACCCTTTGGGCTATAAGCTATCTTCAAGGGCTGTATATCTCTCCCCCTCAGACCATCCCATGCATATGTTGATACAGTCTACGAATCTATATCAATACATTTGTAATAATCCGATGCACTGTGGTTCAACGCTGCTATGATTCAATTCAACTCAGATTCAATTGTAAATTGATAGTGTTAAATGTGTCCGACATATTGTTAGGCGTGTTGTGGCTAAGTGTGGGCGAGGAGGTTGGTTCAGAGTAGGCAAGTGATAGAATGATTTGGCCAGAGAGGGGTGGGTCACTTTCTCACACACACACACACACACACACACACACACACACACACACACACACACACACACACACACACACACACACACACACACACACACACACACACAGAATGATGCTCCCAACCGTGGAGGATATATAGTTTTTTGACAGCAGTATCCATTTTTTTCTTTTAAGGATTATCTCCCATAATGTGGGTTGGATCGATGGTTTGAATCCTAACCTAGTCAGTTAATCTTTACACCCCTACTATCTTGTGATGTTAACGATTGGAGAAACCTAGAGTTTCCCAAAAGTGCCAGTGGAGTGTTTCAAATGTCTTGGTATGTCAATGATCTTCCACCCTCTGCCCTTAACAGTTTTTAAAAAACATTTCATAGTGTTGGTTCACTGACACCTTAGCTGTTAAACTCCTCTGTAGTCTCTCATTAGGGGTCCAAGTGTATGCCCGTCATACCCCCTGGGGTCTCTCCGAATGGTTGTCCAATGAGCATCTGCCCTCCTCTCACCTGTCTCTAATTAATGTCGTCATATCTTCCTCCCCAGCTCGCAAACTCAAAGAGATGGTCTTATATTTATCTATGACATGACCAACTCAAGCTACGGGAACTTTGACTACGAGCTCTGTGTCAAAATACTTGACTTGCTCAAGGTAAAGACAACATCTACATTTGTTGTCATGTCATGAATTGGTCTTGAATTTAAAGCAAATCTACTGTATGTTATTCATTTTTTGGTGGTTGCACAAAACAAAAGTGTGTGTGTGTGTGTGTGTGTGTGTGTGTGTGTGTGTGTGTGTGTGTGTGTGTGTGTGTGTGTGTGTGTGTGTGTGTGTGTGTGTGTGTGTGTGTGTGTGTGTGTGTGTGTGTGTGTGTGTGTGTGTGTGTGTGTGTGGGCTACACGTATTTCTTCTGCAGGGGGCGTTTCCGGCTCGGCTAAAATGCGTCTTCATTGTGTCGTCGCCTCTCTGGTTCCGAGCGCCTTTCACTGTTCTCCGTCTTTTCGTCCGCGAGAAACTCAGAGAACGGGTGTGTATGCGTGCGTGCGTGTGTATGTGTACATTTACGACGTATCGGTAGTTTTATTGCCTCGTGGAACACACTGCTCCACTATTTAAACGGCGCTCTGGCCTGGCATTCACATGCGCCGCTTCTGCTTCCTCATTGGCCAGGTGTGCACAGTGAAAGCCCACGAGCTGGCCAACCACATCCCTGTGTCGTCGCTCCCCGAGCACCTGGGCGGGACCTGCCAGTACAGCCACGTGGCGTGGATCCAGTCCTGCGTCAATGCGCACGCCGACCCCGCCCTGGGCGGCGATGCCGCCGTGTATGACGCGCACGACTGCGTGGGCAGCCTGCTGCGTTCCTACAGCCTGGAGTGCGGGGACTCGAGCGCCGGCACTGCCCTCGCCTGCACGCACATCGACGCGTCGCTGGACCCCGCGCTGGTGGTGGCCAACTCCAACCACCGCTACGACGACCGCAACGCCAACCCGCACAACAACCACCACTGTGACGGGTCCGAGGGCAGGACTCGAGGCCCGTACCAGCAGGGCCACCGCCACTACCAACACTGGAACGGCTCCGCTCTGAGCGGGACCCACGTGACCAGCGGCCCCAACAACGCCAACATGAATGGCTCCGTTCTGAGCGGCGGTGTCATCTCCGGCCCCAACGCTAACGCGAACGGCTGCGGACGCCAGCCCCCGCCGCCCCAGTCGGATACACCCCCGGCCACCCCGGGACATCCCAACCTCAACGGGGACGCACTTGTCTGCCGAGACTCGGACTCCAGCGGCCCGCCTCAGAACGATAACGTAGGGGAGGGCCCGGAGGCGGCGGAGGACGACGAGGGGGAGGAGGAGGAAGAGGAGGACGAGGACGAGGAAGGGGTGCCGCCTCTGCCCCAGAAGGCCCTGCCCCGGCCGCCCCAGCAGCCGTCCTCCCAGTCTCCCGCGCTGTCGTCGTCCTGGGACCCCGAGGAGAAGGACCCCTATGTGGAGGTGTCCGTTCACATGCCCGAGCCGGGAGGGATGAGCGTGAACGATCTGGTGGAGCACGTGAAGAGGAGGAAGAAGAAGGGCATCTACCAGGAGTACGAGGAGATCCGCAAGGAGCCGCCAGCGGGCACCTTCGACTACTCCAAGTAAGGACACGCGGCCAACATTCTCCACTGCTATTTACAGTCTGGGTGGGAGGAATATGCCAGAAATGGCTGTCTTCCATTTCATCTCAAACTCCGTGGCTCTTATCTTTTCCAGGAAGCTGGCCAATCAGATTAAGAATAGGTACAGCGATGTGCTCTGCCTGGACCAATCACGAGTGCGACTCTGTGAGCTGTGTGACGATGAGGATGAGGTAAAAAATACAACAACTTGGCAAAAATACAACAACTTGGCTTGCTTTTCAGAACACGTATTTTACACACAGCATTATAAGTCGATGGCAGAGTTGCACTGTTTACCTGAAACCTTTTTTATTTGGATTTATTTGGATTTGGACACTGCATGTTTGTAGTGCTTCCAAAATACCTCCGGCATTGTGTCTAATTGGCCGCCAACAACAACAACTTGGGAGTGTTTTTCGGAGTGGTGGAATCAACGTTCTGATCTTCTTCCCATTCCAAGCCTGGCACGGGTTCAGCCATTCAGCACACAAGCTTAGCAAGCTGGAGCTGGCCTGCATGGAACAATGGCTCACAATCTCTACAGAGCTGGGATTAAATGTCCATTTGGGGGGGCGGGGTGCATGCTGGTTAACTATTTACAAGGATGACATTCATAAATTTTTTTGGACACATTTTTAGTCCTAAAAGCCAAGCAATTTTGCTATGATGCCACATATGGTGTATATATACCCATAGCAAGCCTTTAATACCCATAGTTTATTGTTTACCATTTGCCATCCATAAATAACCAGCCCTTAATGTAATTAGGTACTCTATTCTATGTGAGGAAAGCCACAGCCCGAACCACAAGTAGCAGTGGTAATGAGTGTCCCGCTCCACAAGGGGGCAGTAAGACACCGCATCGGTCCGTAACTCACTTTAACGCTCCGCTGTGTGGCGCTGCTTCTTTCAGACGTCGGACTACATCAATGCTAGTTTCATGGACGGGTACAAGCGAGGCAACGCCTACATCGCCACTCAGGGTGAGTCACATGTGCTCACCGTATTCCCCAAGCAAATAGTCAAATGTGACACGCTTGTCTGCAACGGAAGGAACAAACACCTCGGGGTCGGGCAAGTCAAAACTCACTCAGTGGTGGTTTTTTGCAATGCCGCAGGTCCCTTGCCCAAAACCTTCGAGGACTTCTGGCGCATGGTCTGGGAGCAGATGGTCCTGCTGATCGTCATGACCACCCGGTGAGGCAACCTGGGAATTCTCCCAGATTTTGCGGGTGTGAGTTGGGGCGGGGGGGGGGTTGGATTGGGACTGCACCTAGGAGCTAGCGTGTGTGTGTGTTCAACTTTGAATCGCCATGTTGCCCGCCAGGGTGGTGGAGCGCGGGCGCGTCAAGTGCGGGCAGTACTGGCCTCTGGAGGAGAGCCGGACGGAGCAGCACGGCTACTTCCTGGTCCGGAACACGCAGATCCAGGGCTTCCAGGACTTCAAACTATCCCACCTGGAGCTGTACAACACACAGGTGGGTCCCGGGTCGATATCTCTCTCTCTCTCTCTCTCTCTCTCTCTCTCTCTCTCTCTCTCTCACTCTTTTTGTTGTTTTTTTTGGCACGCATTGAGCGGTGGTTGCCGCCTAATCCTTTGTTTATCAGTAGGGCTGGGTATTGTTTCAAATTTATCGATATCGGTACCTGAGTTTTGATACCGGTGCCAAAATGATACTTTTTTCGATTCCTATACTGTAATACAAGTCTTTTTACATTAGTTTTTCCAAATAGAAAGAGTCCAAGTGTCATTCATTTCAAGTATGAAATATTTATTGCTCCTTTTTCACTTAGACAATTTGTAAACTAGGCCGTGTTTCCCATACATTGATTTATTTGTGGCGGCCCACAACAGAATGAAAACTGAGCTTTAATGATCCCACCCCCCTCTAAATTCACCAGATTATGCCTTATAGTTTTAACTTGAAAATGTCTAACATTTTCACTAGGGATGCACCGATCCGATATTGATATCGGATATCGGCCCCGATATGACTAAAATAACTAGATCGGGTATCGGCGGCAATGGGGCCGATCCATGGGACCGATCTATTCACTTCAATTCAATGTGTGCGACGCGTACTACGTCATGCGTCAGCAGCACGCGCAGCACGCAGTGTTGCCAACTTGAGACTTCGTCTCTATATTTAGCGAGTATTCGACCCTCTAGCGACTCTTTTTCAAAAAACCGACTTGCGACAAATCTAGCGACTTTTTCTGTTGTTATTGGAGACTTTTGGCGACTCTGACGTGAAAGCTCGTATCGCTCTTACTCTTGTCAATGAGCAGCGGGCGGGTGCTGCCGTGGGCCCCTCCCCCCAAAGCACTCACAGGCGGCCCAGTCCTGTCCTCGCGCAGCTGCAGTCAGAGCACGAGACGTTCACCCCTCCGCGTCCAGACTGCAAATGAATCGCGCATGCGCGAAGTCGCCGCTGGCTGATCAGGGCGGGATGTAAATGTTAGGAATATTCCTATTTGCACTAAATGTTTACCAAGAATTTTGATTCCTGTTTATTTTTAATGTTTTGTTCAAGTTGCTGGTGCACGATTATTTATTATTTTAATAATAAATAACAATTCAGTACATTTATATCTGTTAATTTGTTACATTTTGTTTTACAAAGTTAGGAAAGTAATGTTTAAGTCAAGCCTGATGTTGCCTTGCACAAAAGAATGATCCCATTCTCTTCCACACAGTGAGGCAAACAGTTTATTAATTTAACAATGGTATCGGATCGGTACTCGGTATCGGCCGATACCCAAAGCCCAGGTATCAGTATCGGTATCGGGACTGAAAAAGTTGGATCGGTGCATCCCTAATTTTCACACACAGAGAAAGAAGATGCACCAGATTGATACATTTTTAACTTACTCTATCCATGTTGAGGAAGCAGTCTGTTCCCCATTATCGTTACCGCTAGTAGTAATGTTAGTCGGTGCTTTTTCATGCAGTCAAACACAGTGCAGCTCTCTTGTCTCAGGTTAATGACGTGTGAGATTAAATGCTTCATTAAATTCGAAGTGTTGCCACCCGCGCCAGCTATGGTCTTATCACAAATATTGCATTTTGCACGTCCCTACTTTTTACAAATTGTAACCAGACCTTGGACCGTGGTTTTGACATTTTTCCACTCTCCGCAAATGCAGACATCCACATGGCTCGGTGTTTACATGCGTAGTGACGTAGTAACGCAAGGACGCAATTAACGGAGCCCCCCCCCCCCCCCCCCCCCAGAGACGCTGACTCGGAGCCCGACGCGCGCCTCACGGGAGCGTAATTGCGCATCCTTGGCGCAATATCTGTGATGTCCACCAATGTCCAAAACAAAAATACGTCCTTGATACCGCCACCTAAACCAGCAGTCACGTTAGATTTTAGAACAAATATCGTGATTGGATGAGAGACGAGGGAAAAAAAAAAAAAGGTACCGAAGTTTGGCACCGAATGTTCTGACCTCTGCCGGTGCTCGGTAGTACCGCAGTGATTTGGTACGGTCGGTACCAAAAAAGTAACGAATTTCGATACCCAGCCCTATTTATCAGTATTGAGTCGTAAGAAATTATCTTTTTGGCATATGCACAGTGGGGGTCAACAAACCTATTGAATTATTTTGATTTGAGTTTCACGCGTATGTACATTCTGCGTCTTAACTTTTTTAATTAAAAAGTGAATCTTTGCACCCCTATTTTTTTGTATTACTAGTAATTTAAATATGAACATGGTGTCCTACCATGCCTCCATCAAGCTACTCCATCAAGCTACGTGTTCCTCCTGCTTTGTCAGACGGGTGAGACACGGGAGATCTCTCACTACCTCTACGTCAGCTGGCCTGACTTTGGAGTGCCCAAGTGTGCTTCTGCCATGTTGGATTTCCGTGAGCACGTGCAGCAGAGGCAGGAGGCGGCCGTCCGGAGCCTGGGCCCCAGCTGGACGGGGCCCCCCGGGGGACCTCCCGTGGTCGTCCATTGCAGCGCCGGTATCGGCCGCACAGGTACGTGTGACCCGCGGCTGCTGTGCAGTGGAATCTCGTAGGGCTGCACCCTAAAGCTGGGCATACACTGTACGATTTTTGAAGTGTTTCTTTCCAACTCCTACTGTACGAGTAAATCGTCTGCGATGTAAAGCCAAAATTCACGATTGATGTGCTCACACTGATCGTCACGCTGCACGTAAATAAAACGGCCCGTTGGACCCTGTCCCCATTCTGCCTGCTGACAATTGTCAATAAAGATTAATTGGTTTGAGTCTGAAGAAGTTTGTTTGCTACCATGCTATCAAGGCAGAAACCTACTGCCTTGATAGCATGGAGCAGTGGACCGGTCCTCGCTACCCCCCTGTACACTGCACGGCAAACAACGCCCGATAAAGCTGAAATTCAGCCTGACTCTAAAATGAGTCGTGCGTGTGTGTGCCCAGCTTAAAAGTGTACTAGTCGAATTGTCGGCCAGAGAGCTCTCGTTCATCTTTCATGTGCATTGTAATAACCGCATGAAATAACATAGAAGGAATTCCATTTCATATTAATCATGGGGAAGAGAAATTATTACATGAGAAGTAATGCTTCTTGTGCATTTTAGCAAGACATATAATATGATCATTCTCGTTTGCTCTCGTTGAGCTCATACCTTAACTTTTCAAAATATTGCTTATAGATCTCACTGTGTGTATATATGAATATATATACGGTACAGAGTGAATGGAAAGATGGTTCATGGTGATGTGTCCACCACAGGTACTTTCTGCACGCTGGACATCTGCCTGTCGCGGCTGGAGGACGTGGGCACGGTGGACGTGCGGCAAACGGTGCGGCGCATGCGCACGCAGCGCGCCTTCAGCATCCAGACGTGGGACCAGTACTACTTCTGCTACACGGCCATCGTGGAGTACGCCCAGCGCCATCGCAAGCTGAGCCCCGTGCAGTGGTCCGACTCGGACCTGGAGACCGACAGCGAGTGACGAATGAATGAATGAACAGGCGGCTGGTGGGCAGGAGGCGGAAGACGGCATGGGTGAGGGAGGGGAGACAACGGGAGGACCGGAGACGGCAGCTGTGGGAACGCGAGAGTTCCAGATGTCCGGCGTCCACCACCACCACCGAGGAGAGATCTCTACGGTATACAAAAAATAACAATAATAATAATTTGAAAGAGAGCCATTGTGTAGAGCCCACAATGCTCTCCGCGCTCCAGAAGGGCTTGTCCATGCAGAGGGTAGAAATGGGACGGCACGACGACTAAGCAACGCGTCCTGCCGATTACCAACCCTCTACGTCCCACCACCACAACCACCACCACCTCCCCTTTTTTATGTTTTATTTGGTAAACTCTATTAGGGACTTGGCCTGCCCTGAACCTTGCTTGTTGACAACAGTGTCAAGAGTTGTAGCATTTTTGTTTTTTTTATACTGACTTGCACACAGTGGGGGGGGGGGGGGGGGAAGAGGGGGGGGTGCGGTGTCAAACTCGGACTTCACCCCTCAGAGAAAAGCCCCTATAGTTTTGTCTTCCCTCACCCCCTAATAGTGCTCTGAGATTTGTCCGAGGAGTACACACACCCCGGATGTGACGGGGTGGGCGGAGTCTGACTGAGTCGCCGTGAAAAAGTGGTACCGCTTGAGCAAATTGTCGCCGGTGTGACGTCTGTGCCACGCGTCGGCCATGTTGTCTCCGGTGGTTTCCGTTATATTCTGTGATCATTTCCTCCGTTTGTACGATGCATTCTCCGCGTGAACGTTTTTGTTGGTATGTTAACTCACTTTTTCAAAGCCAAAGTCCTCACCCTGAATGCTTGGATGTATTCCTTACTAAGATTATAAACTGAAATCTGTGTATATTCTTGTAACATACATTTATATATTATTGTGCATAATGACAACCTTTCAAATAAGAACAAAAACAAAAATAGCCTTGTTTAATATAATTGACTGAACCTTGAGAGGAGACGGCGATGTTGGAGGCCAGACAAAAAGAATAGTTTGTAACGCTACTTGGACTTTCTCACATTGTACAATAAACCTGTGTGATTGGTCGGGTCTAATGACGTCCACGCCGTCGCAACGTTCTGATTGGGCGGTGTCTAAAATTGGCCTTAACTTCTCTTGACTCACTGCCTCGCCGTCACTCTCAGATCTCTTAACCTCTTCAGAAACCGTGTTTCTCCTCTTTATTCCTCCTTCCTTCCTTCCTTTTCTTTCATTCACTCCCTTGACACAACTGTTGAACGCGTTTGGTTATCGAGGCGTGGTGCTGCCTCTGATGTTTGTGCCTTCAAGTTTTCCATCATGTCGCATCTTGCAGCCCAGATCATTAAGTCCATGCAGGCCGATATCTGGTGCACTACTCCCGCTCCGGAGTCCCGGCTATAGAGTAGTGCACCATGCAGGGCGAGGGAGGATTTTAAGACATGGCTTTCCATCATTGGACCTCAGGGCGTAAGTCTACTAGTGTTTTTGCCTAGTGTCAAAAAATAATGTTTTCTGGGTTTCGCCTCTGGTGATTTATCATATTGGAAAACTATGAGTTTTTATTTTATACAGTATACTGTATTGTGTATCCTTATTATATTTATGTATTTGTACAACGTCAACAGTATTGAAATCATGAATGTTGGTACGATGCTTACAGAGTAAACAACAGTTCTTTCATTGGATAAGCTACACAAATCAGAGGGGTTGAAGAAAATTCTATTTTTTTGTCGTTTACAAGTATGGTGGATAATGTTACTTGCCCTTGTATTTTCACATCTGATTTGTATACAATAACGATTGTTGGAGTCCAGGACAATGGGGAGAGGGGTAATGAGTGTTTCCAGAGAGTGTGTAGGTACACCCATCCAACGCCCCACAAAACACAGCGCCACAACGCAACACATCTCGCCACCCGCAAACCGAGGCCAAGGACTAAGTGAAAACAGCCATCAAACGACGAGGAAAACTGGACTCAAGGCGCCGCCATGTTTGTCCACCGAATCCAGTTGTCTCGAATTAATAAAACACACACACACACACAGGGGGTTGGAGTTGGACACACAAAAACTAAAAAGAATCTTGCAAGAGCCTTGAATGTGTTTCAGTGTCAATCAGGACAGATGGAGGATGGCAATGTGCCCCGACTCTCTCTCTCTCTCTCTCTCTCTCTCTCTCTCTCTCTCTCTCTCACACAAAGCACTCTCTTCTCCCCCCCCCCCCCGCCCCACATTCACACGCTTCTTCGACAGCTTGCAAGCACGGACCTACCAATGCGGAGTTGCGTCAATAAGAAGTGGGGGGAGCATTGTGTACCAGGCGTGATGGAGAAGACATGTAAAAGATTATTGGTCTCCCCGCTGCCTTTTTTGGAGTTTGTTTTACAAAACAAAAACACAAAAAACCATGCGATGTGCATTTGCTGATGATGGGTGTTTTAATGAGTGTGTTTTTCAGTTCTTGTGATTGAATAATGGCCTTTTACATGCTGTTGACCTGGCTGTCCCATTAAAGCAATGGTATTACCATCTTGAATGAATAGCAGCATTGTGTTGGGCCCTTCTTTTGGTCACTGTCCTGCTTTGATTTACTAACTCTGGGTTGGCAGAGGAAAAACAAATGTCACCGTACGCAACGTAGCATGCGTAGCTCGGGGAGCTGCCGCGTGCTGTAAGTGTCTGGTGGTGGTACTTTGTTACTTGGTGAGTAGATTTTGACGTTGTACTGTGGGTTTAAAGAAACCATTTGCAGACCACATGAATGCAATGATTTATGCAAGTTTTCAAGGCGAACCACTGCTTTACACAGCAGGAAAAGGAGCAACAACAGATGCTGCCAATCGAAACAAATACATCACTGCGGCCGCATCCAGCAGTGTTTTCTGGGAACTCAAATGTGCTGATAACTAACTGAAGTTTTTTTTAACTGGCAGGTGATTAAGGTGACTGCTTGAGGATTGGCTGTAAATTATTGCAGCAGATTTTCCTTGTGCAGATTCAACATATCCCAGAAAGTTTCCACTTAGGCTGCATTTATTCCAAGTGGAACAATTTAGCATTCATTAAATATTCAAGAATTTTGGCTTGTAACTCGTAGAATACCCGATCATGCAACGTTCCCAAGTATAACAAAAAGCCACTATCCACCGAGCGGAAGGTAACCAGAGGTGATGTCGGTATGCTGGCGGACAGGCCATGAAGCTGTGTGTGGTTGTGTGTGTGAAGAGGAAATAGCTCCTTCAATCAATTGCTATGGACAAGTCTCGGGTAGACTACAGGCAGAAAGCAAACGACTGAGTTACCGTGATAGTTTAGGATTTATTGGGAATAAATATACTGAATTTACACTGCATAGAGAAAAAACAAAGTACATTAGGCTATTAAATATTGAGTATTCAACAGTAACATTCACTGAGGACTAAAACATAACCCCAGCCCACTAGACCCAATACACAGTTACTAACAACCAGCACCATTGGATGTGTTGGCGGATGATGTTGGTCGATCAGGATCGGCCTGTTGTCAGACTGTGTGACTGTCAACCAAAGGAAACCGTTCATTTTGCCGAACAGTGCTTTTGTCATCCGTGTTTCCCGCCCAGCGTGTCGCAGAAGTAGGACTGGTCCCTGGACCGCAATGAAGAAACGACGAAAGGCTGAACCAGTTGCCCACCGCCATGGACTTATAACCCCGCCCACATGTACCCAGTCCCGGGTCTGGGATTGGATGGAACGGCAGGTGGATCCGCGGGATCACCTGCGGATGTGTTTCTTGAGGAAGCTGTGGGTGTAAGGCTTGGGCGCGCGGGCGCACGACACGCAGCAGGCTCCCCTGTAGTAGGGATACACGCACAGCCGCGCCTGCACCACCACCGCACAGTTATGGTACTGGTCCCGGCACGAGGAGTCTGGAGGAGGCAGAAAGGCGTCAAGAGGAGGAGGTGGGACCGGTCCGAGTTATGTGCTAGTGGTGAACAGTGGTGTAACCAAGTACATTTAATCAAGCACTGAAAAAACAAAAGCTGCTGATATTCTGATTCTTTCCCTTCAATTTGTGATATTTGTATTGTTCTGTTGCACATTCCGCTGGGCATCGCCACTTTTTAATTTCACTGCACGACAATTAAACTTCTTGAGTCTTGAATCTGTACTTAAGTACAAATCTAAGGTACTTGTACTTGAGTATTTCTATTTGCTGCTACTTCATACTTCTACGCCACTAGATTTTCTGACAGCTTTAGTTCCTAGTTACATTGCAGATTAAAATGAAGAATGCAAAACATAATCAATAAATAATTATGTTATCAATCAGGCTTTATTGGTCCCCAGGGGGAAATTCAGTGTGTAAAGTAAGATATAAAATATAAATAAATGATCTTCACATTTTCCAGCTGCAACATTAAAGCAGTGAACCCATTAATGCATAACATTTAACATAAGTAACATTTTCATTGCAGCAGGCAGGGGAGTGTGGGTGGGGGGGGGTGGTCTCACCTGTCTCCTGGATGCAGGGCTGGGTGTTGCACTCCTCTCGAGTCCCGGGGGCGGACGCGGGGTCGCAGTGGTCGCTGGGCACCACGTTGTCGGCCAGGCAGCGTGCCACCCGCACACGGTAGCCTCCGTCACATGACACTGAGCACTAGGAGCAGAGGAGGAACGACTCTGAAGAGCTCTGTCTTTGTTATAGATCCTTTTCACAGATCCTCAGTAGCCGGGTGAAGTCACTTCCTGTTCCTGTCCTTTTAACGTGAGCTGGGATTTATTTCTGTCTGTTGCAACACCAGCATGGTCAGTGTATATGAACTGAATTAGTTGTGTCTATACTGGTGCACTGCCAGACATAAATGGAACAGGCCCATTACTAATGGGTCACAAAGTTCATACACAAATATTGTAATAATGATTTAATATCTATTTGTCATTCCTGCTGGTCTTATTTCTCATTCATGCTGGTCTTTTTTTACTTTATATCGTAAATATTCAGATTCTGATCCGACCAATTAATGTTGTCTGTGGTATTCTTCTGCACATTCCGCTGAGCATTGCCATTTTTCATTTCACTGCACATCCTGCATGTGTATGTGACAACGTTATTGAATCTTGAATCTTGAATGTTAGGAGCTACACCTGTGTTTTACCTGTCTGTTGAGATGAGATGACCACTAATTCGGATCAAGTCAATAGAACAATAAAATGTAGATGTTTGGTGTCACTTTCTTTGGTGTCATTTCAAGTCTTGATTATTTAGACCACTTCCATGATTTCTTCTCTAGAGCCAACACATATCTGATCCCAGGCCTCGCAACCACACTGTGTCACAGCAACAGATGAAATACTACTACTACTACTACTACAACTAATAATAATAATAATAATCATGAGGTGTATGTAATACTTACTGCGCTCCAGTCTGTGGTGAACCACTGCCCCCCACAGGGCTCCAGGAAGCAGGGCTGAGAGGTGATTGGTTGAGGCAGGTGGGAGCATTTCAACTGAGCCACCACCTCCAAGCTGCCGTTGCTGTTGAGTAGACAAGCCACACTGCGTGTCTGAGTGCCATTCCCACACTCTGATGAACACTTAAGACACACACACACACACACACACACACACACAAACACAAGGCACAATTTAAGTTAGATCTTAGTTTATTAACGTTCACAAAGCATGCACATCTGTGTGTTCCGCGTGCACAGGGTTAGTACCTGTCCCCAGGGGCCCGTGTACCACTCCAGGCGTTTCTCACACGGCCCCAGGTTACACGACGTCACTTCCAGGGGGTGGGCTCCATCGCAGCTGTCCAATGGGAGGTTGGTCACGTGATCCATCAGGCAAACAGTTGTCCTGGTCTGACTGCCCTCGCCGCACTCTGCGGAACACTGAGATGTGGAAAGCACACACACATACACACGCGTGCACACACACACACATGCGCACACACACACACACACACACGCGCACACGCATATGATAACAGATTTTCTCACTTGTATTAAATACATGCACATGCCCACTGTTTACTTTGGGAGCCCGCGGGTGCTCTTGGGTGATCTTGGGTGGGTGTTATTCATCCTGGGGTGGGGGGAGGGTGGGGTGGGGGGGGGCGGAGGGTTTTTTGGAAGAAATGAATAAAGATCATCACAAAAGTATTTAGCTGATGCAAGGCAGTCACACAGAATGAACCGTTAGAACTTGACATGGTGTTATAATGCAAGTCCTGGGGTGACTCGCAGTAAGAAATCCCCCCCTTTGCATCAATGCGTGGTACTGCCTCAACATCGTCTAGCTGTGTATGTTGACCTTGTTTGATGCGTGTTCATATACTATACTGTGTGTGTCACGTGTGGGGTTTCTTTGCATCTAGCATATTTTGTGTGCCCTGCTGCAAAACAAATCTCCCGTCCGTCAATTAAGAATGGAAACACAACACAAGTGAACAGATCTCACCCAAAATGACCTCAAATGAAATAAACTGAACTAAACTCAGCAGAACGTAACTATACTATACGACACAACACAACACTACGTTACACTATACTATACTGCGCTATACTGTAATATATGTGAGTTGGCCGATGAATGAAGAGGCATTGGTAAGGGAGCGCACCTCTGTTACACTACGCATTAATATGCTATGCTATACTGAACTATACTATGCTACACTATACTCTGCTACACTATACTACACTACACTACACTATACTGCACTACACGATACTACACTATATGCTACACTACAATATACTACACTACACTATGCTACACTACACTACACTATACTATATTACGCTATACTATGCTACACTATACTACACTACACTATATGACACTACACTATAATACACTATATTATACAATGCTATGCTACGCTATACTAAACTACACTATACTAAACAACACTATACTATATTATACTATACTATACTATACTTTCCGACACAATACTATGCTATACTGCACTACACTACATTACACAATACTGCACTACACTACAATATACTATACTATGCTGCTATGCTATACTCCTAAGATATAATATAGAGGTCATATAAGCCCCTCACCCGCCTGCTCCAGGGGGAGGTGAACCAGCTGCGGGCGCAGGCTCCCATGTCACAGTTCTCCAGAGACTCAGGCTTCATGGCCAGGTTACACTCTGAGTCCTCCTCCACGTCGCCCTGGTCGCCCACACACACCACCTCCCTGCTGCGCTGGCCCAGCCCACACGGCACCGAGCACTGAGGGAGAGACACCCAGAGAGAGAGAGAGAGAATCAGAATCAGAATCAGAATTGCTTTATTCGCCAAGTAGTTTTCACATACGAGGAATTTGCTGTGGTTGTTGGTGCATACAGACAACATAAGAATAATAATAATAAGAGTTAAAAAGCATTAAAAACCAAGTAGTGCAAAAACGACAAGAAGCATAAATATAAAATAAAGTAGAATAGTATGAATGGGTATAAAGAGAGAGAGAGAGAGGAGAGAGAGAGAGAGAGAGAGAGAGAGAGAGAGAGAGAGAGAGAGAGAGAGAGAGACAGACAGAGAGATTGAGACAGAGATTGAGAGATTGAGATAGAGATAGAGATAGAGACAGACACAGAGTCAGACGGAGAGAGAGAGACGGAGACAGAGAGATTGAGACAGAGATAGAGACAGACAGTCAGACGGAGAGAGAGAGAGAGAAAGAGACAGAGAGAGACAGAGACGGAGAGAGAGAGAGAGAGATATACATATAGAGAGAGTGACACAGAGGGAGAGAGAGAAAGAGAAAGACAGACATAATAAGAGAGAGAGAGCGGGGGAAACGTATCTTGTCAGGTGCATTTGCAAATGGTTGGATTTAAAATGTGAATGCATCAGTCTTTTTGGTTGGTTGCGTTTGTGAGTGTGTGTACATCAATGTGTGTGTACATGTGAATGTGACATCTACATATGTACTGTATATGTAGATGTGTGTGTGTGTGTGTGTGTGGTCCTCAGAGCATGTGTGTGTGTGTGTGTGTGTGTGTGCGTGTGTGTGTGTGTGTGTGTGGTCCTCAGAGCGTGTGTGTGTGTGTGTGTGTGTGTGTGTGTGTGTGTCTGTCTGTGTGTGTGTGTGTGCGTGTGCGTGCGTGCGTCTCACTGAGCTCCACTCGCTGCGGATCCGCCACTGGCTGCAGATCTTCAGCTGGCAGGAGGCCTTGGTCACGGGGCCGTCGGACGCGCCGCCACAGCTCCGCCCCCACCGTGGCCACCGCCTCCGTGCCGTTGGCGTGGGCGTGGGTCACCCGGCGACAGATGACCTGGCGGCGCTGCGTGCCCGGACCGCACCGCCGGCTGCACTCTGACCACTCCCCCAGATCCCAGCTGTCAACCAATCACAAGAGAGGTTACTTGACGAACTTTTG